>CABHPQ010148395.1:0-13862 GCA_902168405.1 Peromyscus aztecus
TTTGTTTTGTTTTTTAATTTCAGTCTACTGTAGGTTAAATCTGCAGATGTGGAACCTGTGGTGATGGGGCTGAATGTAGAGGAAACTTAGTGAATAATCAGGGTGGAATACCGGGGAGTGAACTTTTGCCTTGTTGGAAGTCAAGAGTTCATCTTGCAAGACTCACGGAAGAGCTTGATTTGTACTAATACAAGGAGATAATAAAGAATAGAAATTATGTTGGATAGTGCTGCTTAAAGTTCATTTCAGTAACATTAAGGCTTGGGGGAAAATTGTAAATATATATTTTAACTTGTCATAAGTTTGACCTAATTCTTTTAATTCATTATTTTATTCCTGTAAGCTGTTCTGCAGGAACTCCACAGGAGAAATCTGAGATGTTCCTGTTGCCAATTTTTCACATAGATTCAAACCAGATATACAAAAATAATTTAATGGCATTGATTAAATATCAGTTTACCTGAAAGTAAAGTCATGATCCCATACTTGAAATTTTAATCTGTGTCCTAATAGTTAAAGCATTCTAAGTTCAGTCATATATTTCCACCCAAGGAAGCGGATGTGGATAGAAAGTAACTGTGTGTTATGATGGTTTAGTACAGTATGAGCTATGACAGATTGTCAAAGAAAGCATGAAGATTCTGGGACCTACTTACGTTTCCATTATAATTAACTATTACTGCCATAAAATTGTGTGCATTCTGTTTTATTTCAGCTAGGTAATCTTGGTTAATTTTGTACCTATTTCTCTGAAAGCTTTTGACCAAACATTTTTTGAGAAAAAATATTATCACAATATCTGTCTCTGAGAATAATTTATGGAAACAAAGCTTTTGTGCCAACTGAAGAAAAAGGCTTAAGTCCAACATCTTGACTAACGATTGATCGAGTTTCCTAGTTTTCCTTTGTGTTTTGATGTGTTACAATATAGGTTTGAATGGTGGATTTTACATTCCAAAAACATCCCTCAGAATAAGTGTCCCTGTGGTTAATGCTTCAGTGTCTTCATGAAGAATAGGCAAGAAGTTCAGATTCAGAGGGTGCCACATTGGTAATTTGGCTCAAACTGCTTGGGGAGAATAATCTCTCTCCTAAAATGAAGCCCAAGGATAAGTAATAACTTTTTATGCATGATAAGCATCAGAATATGAACCTGCTGGTCTTTGCTTTTCATTTCTCTTACCTCTGTCTTTCAGTGAGTCCCTCCTGCAGTGTGCACACGATGTGATCAATAACTCAATAACTTCTCTCATGCAGTAATTATCTCCCTGTGATACTATCTGAACACTGTTTTCCTTTATTACCCAAAGATGCAGGGGATATTTATATAACCAGCTGATCCCATTTTAGATAAAGGTGCTTTGTGACAGCAGGGGAATCATTTACTTTAAATAGCCTTTTAAATAAGTGCTGAATGAAAAGCTTTGCCAGTTAATTTTCACTTACCATGAGAAGGTGATTACCAAAAGGGAGAAAAGCCCAAAACTTTGTGCAAGTTCTGCTTAGAACTTGTACTTTGCAGCTAATACAATCTGATAAACCCAACTTGAATTAGAGTATTGAGTCATTTAACATAGTTCTACTCTTCATTTCCTCTAAATCATTAGTTATATGCCAGGGTATAAAATAAATACACATTAGTTCTTGTCTTGACATGTCTCACAAATGTTCTTATTACAGGCGGAAATCCTACAAGAGTCCCGGATGATGATCCCAGATTGCCAGCGCCGGTTAGAGGCTGCATATACCGATCTTCAGCAGATATTAGTAAGTAAAGATTTCTTGAGCTCATATTTTAAATTGTCTTCAATCTAATATGCAGAAAACTAAAACTTTGAATATTTAACACTGCGGCTATTTGAAGAGATAGATTTTTATTTGTTTGTCCTGTGTCTTGGTTTCTTCTCCTATCGGATGATGAAATACTCTTAGAAAGTTTCATTTTAGCTCTAAATTCATGTTACAGTCCATCAGAGCAGGGAAGCCACAGTGACTTGAGAGAGAGCTGGTTGCATTGTATCCATAATCAGGAACAGGATGCAGTGGATGCATGTGTGTTTGTCTCCCCTGCTAGGGATGGTCCAGCCCAAGATAGTCTCCTGATGTCATACTCAGAAACTAGCATTAATGTAGACAGCCCCTAACTAGTGTGCTGGAGGCTTGCCCCCAGGTATTGACAGCACTAACCACTGCACCCTGGGTTTAATTTTGCTCACAATTCCAGATTTTAGTTCATTGTTATGGAGAAGTCAAGATGCAGGAACTTGAAGCAGCTAGTAATGTCACATCCACAGGTAGCAGCAGAGAAATAAGTATACGCATGCTCACTTAGACTTAGTTCAGTTTCTCTACTCTGCTATATTTCAGGACCCCCAGCCTAGAGAATGGTGTTGCCCACAGTGTGCTGGGTCTCTGTCCCCACAGACCATCCCCCACGGACATGCCCCAGCCAACCTAATGTAGCCAGTTCCTTATGATACTCTCTCAGGGGATTTTGGATTGTGGCTAGTTGACAAAGCAAATTGTCACGATGATCAAGTCACTGTTGCTGTTTGATAATTGATGAACTCTAACATTTCCTTTACTAATCTTATTTTTAATGTTTATATTTCCTATGCTGATACTAATTATTAGACACATAGCTGTTCTTTCCCTTACTCATAATTGTTCCCTTAGGAGAAAAGTAAAGTATTTTCAGTATGCTCATATATAGTCTAGGAAAAAGAGTGAAATTTATGTTTACCAACAAATTCTGACTAAATCTATAGGGCACAAAAAAGAGGAAAATGTTTTTATTTTATGTACTAATTTTGCCTGGAATTCTGTCTCTATAATAAACGTTTTTAAGGATCATGAGTTCCTATGACTCAGCAGTTTTTTAAAAGATTTACTGTTTTTAATTATGAGTATGTATATGGGTATATACACATGACTGCAGATAGGTACCACTGAGGCCAGAGGCATCTGACCTGCATGGAGCTGTGAGCACCTAAGATGGGTATTGGTCAAGCTCTGACCTTTGGAGGCCTCAAGTGCTCTTAATTCATTTCACCATCTCTCTCCAGCCCTATAATGAACTTCTTAAAGGCAGGATGAATCTTCACAATTAAAAGAAGTGCTGATATTTTGTTTGATGTTAATATGATATACTCATTAATAAGACAGTCCACTTTTCTAATTCAATTGTACTTAACTTGTGTGATATCAGTAACAAGCTTTGGTGTTGGGCATAATTGGAGTATTATTTTATACTTGATGTTGTCATATTATTAACTAACACATTAGCAAATCCTTGTTTTTTACTTTTAATACATTGTGAATACTTTTTTTGTAGGATAATGTTGGCCAAATAAGAATGATTTTAAATTAATGAGATTTTTATTTAATTACTTAATGCTAATAATTTGAGGCAACTGTGTTTATAATTACAACATGAAAATACATAATACGAGAATATATGATGAAAACAAGTTAACCTCTCATTTCTTCTGTTCCCAGTAACAAAGGAGCAGAGGTGGATAAATTTAGAAATCCTAGAATCCTTTAATTCTTGGGTTACTTACTGGTCTATAGTATCAAGTATGGAAATTCCTAAAGGACAAACTTAATTGTGCTCTTTTTCATTTCAGGAAAGTGAAAAAGACTTGGAAGAAGCCGAGGAGTATAAAGAAGCACGTGTAGTTCTGGATTCAGTGAAGTTAGAAGCCTGAAGTTTTGCTGTACAGGGTGTTTTTTGCATTAAATCCTGGGGTCCACTCTACAATTCGTTATTTTTGGCCACTGCTGTGTTTAGTAATATGAAAATGTGGTTCTTTTTATGCAGTTGCATATATTTTTCTTTGCATAACTTAATGTGTCAAATAAATGAGTTCATCTAATAAAATTGTTTATTTCATACTTTACAAAAATTTCATTTGGCCACTTAGTTAAATGGCTGTTCATTAAGTCACATAGTTGTTTTTGACATATGTCACTTTCTATCTGAAGTTTAAATATTGTAATCGTAGATTGGTTTAAAAATAGAGTACATCAGCTGGGGAGACTAGGGAGGAGTCCCATCTGTGCAGTTGTGGGAGCCCATGTCCCTGCTGGGCAGACTTCTGGTACAGCCTTTTGGCAGAGTGGCGCCCACACCCCTGTAGGTAACCCCCCACTTACTCTCTGTAAGAGTTCCCAATAAACTCATGGGTTCCTCCTGACTCGCTGAACTTACAGACCATTGCTACCAGATGCAGCCAAACTGTCTTCATTGACTGGAAACAAGTATCATTTTGTCACCAAGTATTTTTCTTGCAGGATTATAAACCTATTGGCAAATCATTTAAGGTTTTTTTGTTTGTTTGTTTGTTTTTTCTCTAGAGTACACAACTCACTTAATTTCTTATATGCCTGGAACATGTGGGTAACTTCACGGCCCCAGCTGAACATGGCATTGATTCAGTGAACCAAAATGGTACTAAATAACATAGGAAGTGTAAAACCACAATGGAGAGAAGACACAGTGCTAAAAGTGCTTACAATGGTGGTGTGTTGATCCGGTTCTCTGGATGGTGAATGGTCACTGGAAACGCTCAGGCCTGGAGAAGAGAAAATCCTATCCTTTCCTAGTATTTCCGAAAGCTCCTTCCCTGTTACAAGGTGCAGAATGTACCCTCCTCCTGTCGTAGCCTCTCATTTGTACTTGGCTATGGGAAGATCAGTCCTCGTGAGTCATTTTTCCCCAGTGATCCTGACAGGAGCTTTCCGGTTGAGCTTTCAATCATTTGCATTTCTTAATGGGTGTTAATTTCTCCTTAGCCTGTACTGCACCATGTAAATAGTTCTTAGGAAGAAATAGGACGGGGTGGGGAGGGTACACTGAAAATAAGCACGTGTTTGTAAGTAATGAAAACTAATTAATATAATGTGCATCTAACATTTCTCAACTTTCTTGACAGTAACATTCAAAGCTTAACATTTTACAACTGTCTATACCTGTGCACTGAATCTCTTCCAAATTGAGTAGTCAAACTTGTTTAATCTAAATCACTTTGCAGACTTCATCACATTAGTTGGCTTTTTAAAAACCCTATCAAACTTAATAAGGACATATCCTATAGTTGGTTGTCATTTAAATCTTATTATTAGGTCATTTAGATAAACCAAGGACAGATTAATCCCGTCTTTGATGCCGAATTGGGGATTTTAAATGTCGGTGGAAATCTGGTGTGAGAGAGCAAGAGTTCTGGAGCTTTGGCATTAAAGGGTTAATCGGATGGTGTAGTCCTTGAAGCCCTGTTGAGTGTGTTAGCTGGAAAGAATTGACTGGTTCAGAAATAGTGTGAAACAAATTAGAAGTCTTAGTGTAGTTGAAATCCAAGAGTGCTTCTTAAAATCCACATCATACCCCACTACTCATCTTCCCGCTCTTATGAGAAGTGTTTTCATTGGACACTCACACAGACATGTAGAATTATCTTATAGTAGGCCCATGCCTTCCTTCTCATGCATGCCTTCTGATGCTCTCGTATTCTTCAAGGAAAATATTTTCAGTATGTATTTACAAAGAGATGTAAATATTTTTAACGCACAGTTCTTTCAAATTAATACAGATTTTTTTCAATAAAAGATGAATGAAAAATGGTTCACAGAGGAAGAAGTGCAAATGGATAGTTGTGTTCCTAATGTTCTAATCAGGTTCAAATTGATAATGAATACCAAGTTGTTAGCCTGGTGTACTTAAGTATCAGCTGATAAGACGAGATAAGGGGAAGAAATGAGAAATTAATACTGGGGAAGTTGCACTGTTCTCATTATAAGCAGCTGATAAATACCAGGAAAACATGGACTACTTGTACAGTTAGATATTAAATTAATACAGGCACTTACAAAACTATCCACAGGTGAAGGCTTAGATTATGTCACCCAAAAGGACATGTTGAAGACCTAACCTCCATAGTTTGAGATTGGAGCTGTGTTTGTAAATGGGATTGTTGTAGAAAGAGATGAAACCATGGATTCACCCAGTATGACTGACCTCCTAGTAGTGAGGGGCCAGGAGAAGGCCATATGATGTCCCTGTGAGCTATGGGCACCCAGGGGATGCAGAAATAGAGGCAGGTATGGCGTGTGCTCCCATGGTATCTCAGGATCTGACCATGCTGATGTTCACGGAGATGTGAAATAGCCTGTCCTCACACCCAGGCTGTGGTTCTTCCAGCAGTCATAAAATGTGTGTATAGAACCCAGAAGCTCTCACGTGTGGCAGCAATAACCAAATAGAAAAGGACTGAGCTCCAGAGAGTCAAATAAGACACTTTAAAAATAACTTGGACTGTATATGGAGAAAAAATACTGTGGAAAAAAATGTTATTTCTTGTGTCAATTGAAGTTTAATGTACAACAGAGTTTGGAGCAAGGAAGAGTTTGACAGAATGACTGAAATCCAACAGAAAGGTTTTTGTTGTTGTTCAAACAGGAAGCCATAGCTGGGAGGGAAATCTGAAAAAGAATGTTGAGAAAACTAGCTCTGCCTACTATTACAACTTTAACACCTTAATATGTGACACTTGCCTAGTGTGTACGAGGACCTGGGTTTGATCCCTAGAGCTCACACACCCAAGTGCATGCACACACACTTTCTAAAAAGAGAAAATGGGGTCAGGAGCAAATTATATATGATATATATGGAAATACATACAAATTTACATGTACATACATGAATTCAGTGTATGATAAAAGGTATTTTAGACCCCTGGAGGAAAAATAGATTATTCAATGACCCACTAGCAATCTGGAAAACAAAATACAGGTATTTTTACCTCTGACATCAAAAATACATTTAAGTTGGTCAAAGAGTTCAATATGAAAAAGAAAAAAATAAAAAGCTGGAAGAAACCACTGATGAAGACTTTTTCAGTTGGTGCAGTGAGTAGAGAAGATGGAGCTTAATGCAATGTTGGAATATTTTTAAGATTCTCCACGAATTAATGTTAGATGCAACCCAGAACTAGGTTCTGCATCAGAACTAGGGATAGGGCAAATAAGCAGAAGCCTACCTAGGAAAATCTTAAGATGGAGCCTGGGGGTGGTGGTGGGGTGTGTGGGTGGTGGTGGTGTCCTCGTCATCAGGAGAAAGGTAGGAAGCACTGCCGTGGATGCTGAAGTTTACCCATCGGGAAGGGGGTCATCTAAGACATCCACAGGAGAGACAAAAGGGAGCTGTACCCAGCATGTGTCACATGCTGGCCTGATAGAGCTGGCGTTTTAAGTTGCTAAAAGAATGGCGGCGGCGGCCCACGCCTTTAATCCCAGCACTCGGGAGGCAGAGGCAGGCGGATCTCTGAGTTGGAGGCCAGCCTGGGCTACAGAGCGAGATCCAGGACAGCCAAGGCCACACAGAAAAACCCTGTCTAGGAAAAAACAAAAAATAGGAAAAGAAGAAAAAAAACAATTGAGGAAGCTTGGACATTGGATAATTGATACCAATGAATTAGTGTTAATTTCTTAGTTGTGATGTTATCGCTATTTTATTTGTTTTTTTTAAAAACAGCAGTGCATATCTTTGAGAGATTATGCTGGTGTATCGATCAACTAAATTACAACATGGATGAGTTTTTCTTGAAAGCAATTCAACAGACTGAGACAGTCGCTGCTGACATGGCCATTTTGTTTTGTTTACTTATTGTTGAGACCGTAAAGTTCTTCCCATATTCTGGATACTTTACAACGTGTATCTTTGGGACATACTTCCTCCCAATCTAGCGTATAGGCGGCCAGTTCTTCCCCACCGTTTGCTGAACAGTCTGTGCTTGCCGTTTTCCAATTAATTGGCCAAGTTCCTGTGGGCTGCTTCCGGACCCTGCTCTGTTCCACTGACCCATTTTCCATCCTTTCAACACCACCTGTCTTAACTGCTGTCGCTTTATAGTAAACCTTGGAATTGGACAGTGCTATCCCCCTTCAGCCTTGTGTTATTTATGCTGGATGGTGTTTTTATTTATTTATTTAACCCATGAATCAGTTTGTTGGTCTCCACAGATAACCTGCTGAGATTTTGATGGGATTGCACGGAGGCTGTAGATGAATGAAGTCAAGAAGGATTGACATCTTAACACTGTCGCTAAGAACATGGATGTCTATCTGGTTTTTTATTTTGTTCCCTGTAATTTGCCCCAAGGACATCTTGTATGGATTCTGTTAGTTACACCTGTGTATTTCATTTTCCAGGCGTTCAGACATAAATTATACTGTGCTTTTAGTTTGGAACTCTGTTTGCTCATCAGCAGTACATAGGAAAGCAGTTTCTGTGATCATGTGTTAGTTCACGAGCGTTAAGTCCTTTGGATGTCCACATAGACAGTAATGACTTCTTTGCATAAAGACAGTTTTACTTCCTTCCTGTACTATTAGTTTTTTGTTTTGTTTAATTGCAACTTGACACAAATTTGGGAAGAGGAAACTCAATTGAGAAAATGCCTCCATCAGATTGTCTTTCAGGTCTCTAGGGCATTTTCTTGAATAATGGTTGGCATGAAAGGGTCCAGCTCGCTGTGGGTGGTGCCACCGCTAGATGTGGTCTTGGGTGCTAAAAGAAAGCAAGCTGAGCAAGCCATGGGGAGCAAGCTAGTGTAGTAGCCTCCCTCCATAGTCTCTGCTGCAGTTCCTCCCTTGAGTACCTGCCCTGACTTTCTTTTACAGTGGACCATGATGTGTAATGATAAGGTAAAATAAATCCTTTCTCCCAAAGTTGCTTTTGGTCATGGGAGAGCAGCAGAAACCCTAAGACACTTCCCAATCCAGACACCTTTAAATTTATTGTCTTACTTTCTTGGCTAGAAGTCCTAATGAGCAGTTATCAGAGGGAGCATCCTTACCTTGTTCATTCTCAATGGGAGAGCACCTAGATTTTTTTTACCATTAACTAATTTTTACCATTTACAATGTCAGCTGTAGGGTTCTCATGCATGTTCTTTGTCAAGTTCTGGAGGTTTCTGAATGTCAGTTTAGTGAGAGTGTCGGTGTTGGATTTTATCAAATGCTTTCTCTGTTCTGTTGATATGATCATATGACTTTTCTTTTTCAGTCTGTGGATGTGATTAATTACATTAAGTGATTCTTAAATATTGATCCATCCTTGCATATGGAGATAAATCCCATTTGGTCTTTGTGACATGGAATTCTAGACAGGAAGGAAGGGCCATTTGTAGAAATCTGATTTCTGAGGAGTGTCTGAAACACACGACTGTCAGTATGTTAGCATCCTCTGGCACAAATTGATGTTGGGTAATACCCTTTCTGATGTACAGTGGGTGCCTCCCATGTCAGACACCCTCTTTGGGACATATAAATATCAATATTTCAGCATCCTAAGACATGTATGTATATATATCATGGTTTATGGTCACTAACCTCCTTTACAAATCATCTGATCAGTGTTCAGTAATGCTGTTTCCGAGTAACAGACAAGGCTGGGCACCCCTGAATTAAGGAGGAAGTCCATTTTACCCGAAGAGGGCCAGCTCAAAGCAGTAAGATAGACATGAGCAAAGTGGGAGGAATAATTATCCCCTAATGAAATGTGTGCTTACAACCACAAAAGGCAATAGCTCTAGACAACAGCTCCTTGCTGCCACTGCTGAGCGTGACTCTACTGAGCCAGCCCATTTTCTTGATTTCTAGCTCAGAAAACATAGCTTTCTATCTTCCTCTTCTTTCCATGTCCCTTCTGCCAACAGCTCCCCATCTCCAGTCCACCTGCCCTGTTTCTTCTTCCCAACTCTAAGGAATTATCCTTGAGTTCCATTCTTGAGTACCTCATTGAGACAATGGATAACAGAATCTCAGGGTTCTATTATCTGAGCAAGAGGTGAGTGAGTCTTTGCTGCTCTGAGCTCCTGAGATTTTGCAGCTTTAGTTATGCAGCATGACCTAGCAGGCCATCACTGATATACCTTACCCTTTCTCACCCATCTCCAAAGAACAAGATTGACTTTCCCCCCAACCTTCCTAAAGTCACAGATCTGCCTTTGTGTTGTTATCAAAGGCATCAGTTCTCAAGAATATTCATTCGTTTCCCCCCTCCCCCATCAAGCCAACAACAACACAAATCTATGTCCTCTAACTAGAAAAATTTCTGAGGGACTCACTTCTCTGCTCATGAAGAGCTCAGTCCCCACATTACCTGTGTCACTGAAAAGCCCCAAGTTCCTGCTTGGCTTCAGAGACCCTCAGAGCCCTGCTGAGGATCCCCAGGTTTGCTTTCTCCTCCACTTGAGTCTGGGAAGCTACCAACTCACACAGGCCACGGTGTGGACACCTCTCTTGACAGCTCTGCGCCAGAGCTGTGGCACTGTCGGACACTCACACGCCCCGTTCACACCCTACCATTCTCTAAAGCCGGCCTAGTGCATCTACTCCTGTCTGGAAATGTTTATCATCTGTACCTTTTTGTTGTTATTTTCAGCGTCTGACTACCACCTTCCAACTCCTCACCAGGCAGAGCCTAGCTTTCTTGCAGGAGAGGAACTCAAAAATGCTGTGCCAACATGAGTCCATTTCCCAGGCCCAATTAGCCACCCTCCTTCTAGACTTCTCAACTGGAGCTGTTGCTACCAAACAAGGCCAGCCTTTCATGCTGAAGCATAGATGAACCACTGAGAAAAACCAAGAATTTGAAAAGTACAGGATGTAGTTTCAGGTCTAGATCCAGGACAAAAAGAGATGGTGATGTAACCAGAAATTAGTCACTGCCACCTCCCTGGGCTGGAAAAGGGGAAGCTGTCTGGGGTGCAGGGTCCAGGGCTGCTTGCAGAGGCAATGTGCTCCTGCCCCAGGAGCCTGTGTATAGAGTCTATCACGAAAGCAGTCCCCCTGGGCTGCAGGAGTTGACAATGGCAGGTTACCCCAGAGAGAAAGACAGCACTTGCCATTTCTGCTCCTTTTCAAAGCAAATTATTTTCTGATGAGTTCTCTTGTGTCCCAGAGGTCGTGGCATAATGCAAAAATAGAAGGGCACAACCTGTCCATCTGGCTGCTGCAAACTCTTAGTGTGAGGAGCAGGAATCCCTCAACCCAGCGTCTACAGATGTGTTGCCAGGAAACCCCTCCGCTGGGCAGGACTCCCGACCATGTCATCCTCTGTTCCTGTGTCATGGTCTTCAGTCCTGATCACAAAGGCCTTGGAAATGCATCATGCACAGGGACCTCTTTAGTACTGTGATGGGCCACTACCCCTCTCCCCTCTAGATGGGTTTCTCTGTGTAGCCTTGGCTGTCCTGGAACTCACTCTGTAGACCAGGCTGGCCTCAAACTCAGAGATCCACCTGCCTCTGCCTCCTGAGTGCTGGAATTAAAGGTGTGCACCACCACTGCCTAGTGGGTCACCTCCTTTTAAAGATTCTGTTAATCCCAGCACTCAAGGGATTAACAGCACTCAAGGGGCAGAGGCAGGCAGATCTCTGTGAGTTGGAAGCCAGCCTGGTCTACAGAGTGAGTTCCAGGGCAGCCATGGCTGTTACATAGAGAAATTTTGTCTCAAAAACAAAACAACAACAACAAAACCTGTTCTGTTGTAAGGATCCTAGGCATTGTCAGCCTCAGGTTGGCCCCAGGGACTTCAGTGGCCTCCTTACAAAGACCTCCGAGCTTGGCAGGGCCACTTACCCCACCACTCTGATTTCCTGACTTTCTACTTCCCCCAACTCGCTGTAGACCACCCATTTCTCCAGGCCCCTGGCAAAGCTCAGTTTGCAAGTCAATCTGGTTAGGAACTGTTCTCTTCTGCCCTCCTGTTCCTCTGCTTCCATCCCAAACAGGTAATCCCAGGGGCTATAGGAACATGGTTAAGAGCTAAAAAGCCACATGTTTCTGAAAATGAAACTGTTGTTTCTAAGTAGGGAGGTTAGCAAAGTTGAAAGTGAGAGAAATATTGGCCTGCAGAAAAGAGGAGAGGTGCCGGGTGGCAGTGGCAGGCGCCTTTAATCCCAGCACTCGGGAGGCAGAGGCAATCAGATCTCTATGAGTTCGAGGCCAGCCTAGGCTACAGAGTGAGTTCCAGGACAGGAACCCAAACTACATGGAGAAACCCTGTCTCAAAAAACCAAAACCAAACCAAACCAAAACAAACAAACAAAAGAAAAGAAAAGAGGAGGGGCTGGCGAGATGGTTCAGTGGGTAAAAGTACTTGCTGCCAAGCCTGATGACCCAAGTTCAATTCCTGGGATCCACATAGTAGAAGGAGAGAACCAATTCCCGCGAGTTGTCCTCTGACCTCCACACCTATGACCATGGCATGCATGTGACCCATCCCACTAAATAAATACACTTTTTAAATGTGATTTAAAAAAAGAGAGAGAGAGAGAGAGAGAGAGAGAGAGAGAGAGAGAGAGAGAGAAAGAAACAAAGGAAAAGACAAATGGGAGCTGCAGGCTGAAGATGGTGTTCAAACTTGCTCTGCAGCCATTTTTCCAGCACCTTCTCTGGGGTGAACACTGAGCTAAGCTTTTCAGTCACAAGGTTGAGAAGCTTGGGATTCCAGAACCAATCCTCATATTGCAATGGACCGAGGGTTCTGATAAAGGTCATGCAGGGTCCTACGGGAACACGCAAGAAGGAACAAGAGGCACAGTTTGGATTGTGTGTGCTACGTACCTCAGCTGCCCAAGTGATCGCAATTTGCCGATCCTATGAAAAACTCTCGGAGAGGGTCAGAAGATCTCTGGGTCACATGGGATGTGTCAGCTGCTAGCAACAGAATGCCTGGCAGTTTTGATTTATATGATACAGGTGAGCAAGATCCTCACACCGCTGGGAGCCTGGGAGTGGGTGGTTCTGAGCTCAGGACAGTGGGTCATGGATAGGATTGAAATCTCAGACTGTCTCCACCTCTTAAGTGTTCACACTGACCCCTGTAGGTACTGTACCAAGTGGGCAAAGCATCTAAGTTTTCCAGTTCTCTAGGATAAAGCTCAATGTGGTTGAGTGAAGGATAAGACCCCTCTGGGAGCTAGTGCTCTAACTGCTTCCCTAGGATGATCCCTCAGCAAAAGTTCAAGCCCAAAGTGCACGTTTGTGTATACATCACAGTCACCTGCAGGCCACAGTCACCTGCAGGCCTCATTCACAAGACTTCATGATTCAATAGATTTGGAGTGAGGTCTGAGAAGTCACAAATTCTAGCAAGTTCTATCATATAAGAGGTTCCCAGATGTTGTTGAAGGTGCTGATCAGGGGCCATACTTTGAAAGACTTGGCTTCTCTGTATTCGAGTTTCCCTAAACTGTCAAATGAATAAGTGGCTGTTGGGGTGCACATCACTCCTAGGTGGCTTTAGTAGTGATGTAGTCTGTGGACTGCATCCTTCGAGATTCTGGTGAAGTCGGCGTGGATCTGAATTCAGGACCAAACTTTCATTAAACAACTCCCCCCTCCCCGGTCCCGGTCCCCTCCCCCCCTCCCCCCAAGAACTCACCAAGCCCAGGGGCCAAAGAATTAGGAAATCTATGAGAAAACTTATAGCTCCATATTCCAAAAGCAGCATCACTAGTTACAGCCACTTGATGTCAAGAAGGAAAAATAACTTCTGAGCATGCAGCAGTTTTACCATTCTTCCCTCTGGGGTCATAAACATCTGAAGATGAATCCCTTTATTTATTTCAACGACTCTCCTCGCCTCACTAGACGAGGAGCTGGGAATGATGACCCGAGACAGTGTAATGATCTGTCAAGGAGCAATAAAGATCCCTGCTCAACCCCCCCCCCCATTAAAGGAACCCTCTCAACTCCCCACTTCTGGAAGCATTTAGTCCCTTCTCTGTTGACTCAGGATCTATCCCTATTATTACACACACACACACACACACACACACACACACACACACACA
>CABHPQ010148395.1:13962-39058 GCA_902168405.1 Peromyscus aztecus
CAGAGCACAGCAGACTCCTTTCCTACCATCTTCTCAGCCTCACTCTGCCTTTGACTTTCTCCTTTGTCTTTAGGTAAAGTCCTCCATGTCCCTAAGCAAAAGCTTACACAGGTAGAGCATCCCTAGCCTGAAATCTAAACTTCCCCATAATCCATGTGACCTTACTGCTCAGGTTAGGCCAAGTCTGTACAGATATTTCTAAATCCTGAAAGTTCTGGAATCTAAAGTACTCTGGATCCCAGGCAGGATTCCTGCTTGTGGGGCCTGCTTCTTTCAGCTCTATAGCATTTATTGATTTCTTGTAATGACAGCAGGGATCTCGTGCTCTTGGGCCAATCAATGTGCTATGATTATGTTTGATCGACCTATAATTATTTTTCTCACAGTTAGTAATAGCCTCCATTTTTAATGCTAGCTTTCTATAAACTGCATACGACTCTTGGATGATGCTTTCACACATCTGTCAAACAGCTGGAGGCAAGTTTCCCAAACTTAAAATGGAGCATGTTTGGGTTTTGCGGTGGGCCCTCCCTCTCAGAGCCTCCTTCTCAGCAACACCTGCTCTCTGATGGCACGGTCCTGCCTCCTTCATGTTGGATCTTCTGTTTCCAGTTCTGTGTCTTCCTCTTTTTTGAACTTCATTATTCAGACTTTAGAGGTTCTAGATTGTTCTGTATCCGTTTTGTCCACTATTGTAGCCCCAAGGCACTTGGGTCTATTAAATGCTTGAAATGAGGATTGTTCAAATTGAGACATTCTGTGTTAATATGGAAAAAAAAAGATTATAAAATATTTTATTATAATTTTACACTGCTTGTTAAAAATGATAGAGTCTTAGATGTAGCGGGCTAAAGTGATTACTAAAATTAATTCTCCCAGCTGATTCTTCCCTTTTGAATTTGGCTACCAGAAAACTAAATTAACAACTGTGATTGGGAATTTTTTTTTCTAAGACAGGGTTTCTCTGTGTAACCCTGGCTGTCCTGGAACTCACTCTGTAGACCAGGCTGGCCTCAACTCACTGGAATCTACCTAACTCTGCCTCCTGAGTGCTGGGACTAAAGGCACATGCCACCACACCCAGCTGGTAATGTGTTCTATGGAGTAGTATAGCTCTAATACATTTTGATTTTCCTGTTCTGTTTTCCATTTGTTAATTTGTTGTTTTCTGGGAAATTTCCTCAATGTCACCTTTCATCCTTCTACTGACCTTTTACCTTTTATTATTATTATTATTATTTATTATTATTATTATTATTTCTAAGAGCCTTTGTCGATCTCTCAGCCTTCCTTTACACAGCATTGTGCATGTTTTATGAGTGTGGTATTTTCTCATCCCTGTGATATTGTGAGTCTCTTCACATTTTAATTGCACTCGTCTAGTTTCTTCTGGCCTTCTTCATGCTCTTGATCGGCTCTTCCACTTTCACTCCGAAAGCATCTCTCAGGTGTGTGCAATGCTTCTCGACCTGCCTTCCTAGTCTAGCGGCCAGAAGGCTGCCTGGAGATGCCGTGTGGGTGGTTGTTCACCAAAGTCTCCTCCAGGATTGGAGAGGGAGAGAGAGAGACACAACCACAGATGTCATACTAAGTGCCAGTGGTAGAGGGTTTTCTCTGGGTCTGTTTGCTTGTCTAGGGCAGAATCCTCTGGCTGCTGTCTAGGGGAGCTTCAGGGGGCCTGGGACTGAAGTGTGGGGCCTGAGAGACAGGTATGAGGAGCCACATGTCCACTAGTCACGTATGTCCACTGTCCCCAGTGCCTACATCTCTGGGTCTCTCAGTGTTTCCAAATCCAGTGTCAGTAGAGAGTAAACCCTCTGTTCTTGGCAAGTCAATGTGGTCACCTGACGTGGGTGCCTTTTGCCATCCAAAGCATCTCAGCTGCCTTGTGGAGAGAAGACTCTGTCCTCTTGTCTCCCTGAAAGTTTAAGTTGTACTGTCTTTTCCTTTGCTAGCTGTTCACACTGCACTGTGTTTTCTGCCATTTGACTGTTCGGTTTTTGGAAACAAAATCTCATTGTGTAGCCTCAGCTCACACCACACTTGATATATAGACCAGGCTAGCCTCAAACCCACAGGTCTCTGCCTGCCTCTGCCCCAGGAGATTAAAGGTGTGTGCAACCATGTCCAACTTTCATTTTTTTAAATGCCGTTTAAACCTTTCACCTCTTGCTCTCTCCTGTCCTGTTTTTGTTATTCTTATGAGTCACTTAAAATTATTTAGCATTTTCTTAGTGGGGTTTTTGTAAAGAAAGATTAACACAATGTGGTTGCTTTCTTCATCTGTGAAGAGGGTCTTGTCTCTCCCCAGAGCTCTGCTTACTTCTTGACTATTATTTTCTCCTCTAAGAGATCGTAGCTTCCTCCAGGGCATGGTGAAGGTCTGCTTTATCTTTACATCAGATACACACACACACACCAAACCCATTCTTGACTCTCTCTTTATATATTCATATAAATATATCTTCATGTATCTTTATATATATCATATATTCTCACAAATATGTCTTTATATATATTCACATATATCATATATATGTGTATGTGATACATGCATTCATATATATCATATATATTATATGTGTGTGATATATGTACATATATATGTATGTTGTTTTTCCATAGGCACAGTGGCTGCACCTGAATCTACTGCTGTTTCAGCCAGTAATTGCAACTCTGCAGCTACAGGACCCCACTTCTCAGGCAGCAGCTGGTAAGACTTTTATGTCTGGCAGGATCCGCCTCCTGCTGCTGCCACCAAATGTAGTTTTAACTAAGTCTCTATTGTTCTATTTATCAATAAGACTTATGAGTCAGAGGCTGGAATGAAAACCTGTTAGCTCAGAGAGGTTGAGGAACAACTAGCTGACCTTCCTTCCCTCTTTGCCGTGTCTCAGAAAGAGGACATCCTTCTGTTTCGCCAAACCAAAAAAGATTGCCACACTCAAAGTCTGTAGTCAGTTTTCCTGTGTCCCGCTGGATCCTGCAGCCACTAAGACCAAGTAAACACACAGAGGCTTATATCAATGACGAATTACATGGCCATGGCCTATGGCGCAATTTTCTTGCTAGCTAGCTCTTATAACTAAACTCAGCCCATTTCTATTAATCTATATGTTGCCACATGTTCCGTGGCTTTACCTGTGTGCCATTAACATGCTCCTTCCTGGACAGTGGGATGATGTCTCCTCTGCCTCTGGCTTTCTTCTTCCTGTCTATCTGCTTGTATTTCCTGCCTGCTTCTAAGCTGCCTTGCCATAGGCTAATACATCTTTACATATTAACCAATCAGAGCAACACATATTCACAGCATACAGAAAGACATCCCACAGCACTTCCCCTTTTCTGTCTAATCAAAAAGGAAGGTTTTAACTTTAACATAGTAAAATTACATATAACAAAACAGTTATCAAGCAAGAATTACAGTTACAATATCTAGTCTATTTGTATTTGGCAAAATTAAAGAAAATATTTTATCATCTATCCTATATTTGTGAGTCTAAAGTTTCATATCTAATTTATCTTTTATCATAACCAAGGAAAATTATAACTATCTAGTCTTCAACTACATCAAAGAGCTCGGAAGGATATCATATTACCTAAGTAAACAGGAAATGCATTGTAAGCAACTTCCAAAATTCTGGAAATGACAGAGACAGATGCCTGCCTGGACAGTCATCCAAAGTTCCTCTGTAACGTTGGGACATCCATCTTCAGCCCATAGGCCTAGAGTTTTTCAGTTGTTTTTCCTTGTGTCCTGTAGAATGTCTGGCAGTCTCCTATGCGAAGCAGGAACCTGAAGAACCATTTTGCCTTGCAAAGTTCGGTGGTCACCTTCCTATGGGTCCTGCATGTCTAGTCGATACAACATTTTGTCAAGCAGTCTATGCAAGAACAGTTTCTTGCCCAAATGGCTATTTTTGCCAAGAAGAAGATAAACTCCACATGGAGTATCTTTGATGCCCATCTTTCTCTTTGAAGTAAATCGGTGCTGCCAGGAGCAGACGTGTCTCGCTGTCCAAAAAGTCTAAGTTTTTAAAACATTTTAAATGCCATATTCTGTAGGTCTTTGAAATGTTTGAAGATTACCTACCTAATTGAAATATATCTGTGTATACCTAGAAAACTTAACTAGCATGACTATAAGTTTGATTATCATGAATGACTATTAATCTATATTTCTTAATTATACATTACAATTTCAAATGAGCTGCACAAACATACCTTAAACAAGAGTAGAAATATACACACAGTATAACAAAATTAACTTTAAATTTGTATCAATAAACTAAAATCCATAGCAATGTAAAACATTTCAAACAAGTTGCTGCTCTTAAAAGTAGAATCAATAATCTACCCTTTTATCCTATCATATCTATATCATATTCCCTTTTCTTCTTTAGAAAGAGATTTCATATAAAAACCACCCTTTTTAAAAAAAAAAAAACTTATACACAATATTTTGGTAATTTGGACATAGCTTTTCATACTACTTCCTGTTGGTTGTGGATGCTGTCAATCTTTGGGGATCCTGAGAAAATAAAGAATTATGGTCACAGTCCTGACTGTGAGGCTGCATTGTCTGAGCCAGTTGCCTTGAAGCTGTTTTTGAATGTTGGATCATCTCGGCCATGGTGTCATCAGAAACCTTTCTTGGTCTTGGCTGATCAAACCATATTAGCCTGGAAGCAATCCACAGGTTCTCATCTTCTGTGGAAACAAAAGCAGAACCGCTTTTCCAAAGCAACATATCCTTAGACACAAATTTTGAAGTCAAAATACCTTTAATATACATATATATATAATATATATATATGTTTAATTCAGCAGCCTTTACAATCAAATGTCTTTCTGCAGTTAAGAATCCCAAAGACAATATAATCCCACAGCAAAAGTCCCTCCCTACTACTTTCTGTGAGTCTCTATCCATCTTCCAGACTCCCTCTGACTCTCTATGACTACTTTCTGTCAACTAGTTGCTGGCTCCATCTTCTGACCCAAGGTTGATTTTATTTAATTAATGCAAAAGCAAACTCAGGGTTCACAGTGTGATTGGATATCCTGCAACATATTATATACTGAGTATTCAACAGAGAAGGAATTCTTTTGTACAAATTGTACTTTTGTATCATTGGTTCCTGTGTGCCTTGGGATAAGTATCACTTTTCTTCTCTGGGTCACAGGAGGAGACTAGCATCTAACATCTGGATGATTCCTAATGTCTCTCTCTGGTGTCACATTCTAAGAATTCCTGCATCCAGTTTCTTTATTGCATTTGACCCTTTACTTCCAGAGAACAGCATTATGTTGCTATAGACATCTAACTTGGTATGGACTTGTAGGGATCTTTTGTGCAAGAAAAACTTTTAATCCACCAAGAGAAGAACTATGTCTCCCAGCAAAGGTAGTCATGATCTATGATCCACAGCAGTGTCAAGGTCAGTGTGGAAAACAGAACAAGGGAGACAGTGTCTTCTCTTTCCTGCCTGAGTCTCCATAAGTCATGTGAGGCTGGAGAGCTGGAGACAATAACGCTACCGGAAGTTGCTTTAAAATGTAAATTTTACTCAAACTGGATGAGGGGAACTCGTGAGAAGGCTGCGGCCATTGAAGGTAGTTTGTTTCTCACAGTTTCCAAACCAGGCTGTGTGTGTTATACCAGGCAAGGCCAAGAGAAAGCCTGGCCATACGCTTTGTGGAGTTGGGGAAAGGAATTCCAAGGTAGAGCAAGAAGCTGAGGATTGGATAGTGTGGGTCCTCTCGGTAGGATCTGCCTGTGGGGCTGATCCATCCTTGTCTAGCATGCAGGCCCAAGGTAGTAAGGATACAGACGTAATGCCTTCTGGGAATATTAAACTACAAAGAGAAAGCATTTTAGTTCAGAGGAAGCCTTCCATTGGCTTCCTTCTCCTGCCAAATCATTGTTTGCTGTTTCTGAGGAGTGGCTAGACCAGAGAGGACCAATCCCTTCCCTGTCAGATGCCAGAGCAACAAGAATACAGAAAACAAGAAAGTCCAATCTCAGCTGGGCGGTGGTGGTGCACACCTTTAATCCCAGCACTCGAGAGGCAGAGGCAGGTGATCTCTGTGAGTTTGAGGCCAGCCTGGTCTACAGAGTGAGTTACAGCCACAATTACACAGAAGAACCCTGTAAGAAAAAGAGAGAGAGAGAGGGAGGGAGGGGGAGAGAGAAAGAAAGGAGAGAGAGAGAGAGAGAGAGAGAGAGAGAGAGAGAGAGAGAGAAAGAAAGAAAGAAAGAAAGAAAGAAAGAAAGAAAGAAAGAAAGAAAGAAAGAAAGAAAGAGAGAAAGAAAGAGAGAAAGAAAGAAAGAGAGAAAGAAAGAAAGGAAGAAGAAAATCCAGTGTCTACAGTGGGACCCTCCCAGCCTGAGGTAAGGTCCTCAGAAGCAGCAGGAGGCTGCAGTGTGTGGTTCTGGTAGGTGAGTGAATGAGCCTTGGCTTAGAAGAGCAAAGGCCAGGAAGCACCACTTGGCCATGATGGACAGCATGCTGGTAAAACAGTAGGGCATATAAAAGTGGCTAATATAAAAGTGTGTCCCCAACCGTTATCACAGGTGGAGGGGGGAAAGCCACCCCTCAATAGGAACAGGATAGAAAAAGATCTGGCCAGGGACAACCTCTCCACTGGTATACATCTGTACCAAAGGAAAATCCCCTTAAACTGTAAGAAAAAGATGTCAGGGGCATCTTCATAGTAACAAGCCCCAGACCCCAAGTATTGTGCCTGTGTCACGAGATGACCAAGCAAGACCACCACAGAGCCGATATCTGATGCAAAACACACAGGGGTTTATTGATTACAAGCAAGCCCGGGCTTGGTCTGTGTCCAACACTCCGACACAGCAGGTGGAGGAGGGCGGCCCTGAGCTCTCAGGGTGAGGGGTTTTTAAAGGGAAAAACCGCAAGCAGGGTGGTACAAGCCTTGGCGTCATATTATTGGGTGAGGGTATGCAACCTTTGAATTTACTGGTTGGGGCTTACAGTTATCATTTTTGGGCAGACCTGGACAAGTCCCAGGCTTTGTCCTTGAACTGTCATGGAGGCTGCCTGGCCTAGCATGTACTGACTGTGGGGCTGACTCAGTGGCCCAGGCTCTGTCCTTGAGCTGCCATGGAGGCCGGCTGGCCTCGCACATTCACATTGACCCATGCACGTAGCTCTGAGTTGGTGAGGGGTCCCAGACAGTAAACAGCTGGCTGAACCTTGTGCGGTCAGAGCACATGCAGAAAGGGAGCTACTGCAAGGACTATGTCTTTTGTTCATGGCCCTCCCAGAAACTGCTTGCTCCAGTCTCAGGAAACTGAAATTGAGGCCTGATCTCTGAGAGAAGATTGAGCAGCCTGTTATGGCCTTTCACAAGAACCCAATAAAATACCTGTTCCCCCCAAAGCCGTGCTCCCCCGTTTCCTTTGGTTAAGCTTGTGTGTGGGGAGCTCATACCAGGCTGTTGCGTGTCTGTTATCCAGGGATGCGTTCTCACAGGTCCGCTCTCACGGGTAAGTACAACGCACCAGTCAGTAAGTCTCACTGCTCACCTGACCAGAAGTCTCCAGAGGGCAGAGCAGACAGGGCTGATGCCTCCACTGGAGGAGGTGACCGAGGATCCAGGATTCACACCACATCCTATCCCTATATTGGGGTGTGTGTGTGTGTGTGTGTGTGTGTGTGTGTGTGTCTGTGACAAATGTAGTCAGAGAACACCTTTGTGAAACCGCTTCTCTCCACCCACCTTCATGTGGGTTCTGGAGACTAAATTCTGACCCTTAGGCTTTTGTGGCAAGTGCCTTTACCAACTGAGCCAATTTACTGACCCCACCAGGCCTTCATCCACTATGAAATAAGATGGCTGATCCACCTGCCCACAGGTACGTGCTCCAAGACCCACGTAGGAGGTAAGAAGAGGTAAAGTGACAAATTCCACATCCAGCCAAGAGCTCTTTTTACCTGTAAGGGCCAGACAAAATTTCTCCTCTGCTTTATCAGCTAGCACCAAGCCAACGGCTTACCCTGTGAAACAATGGTTTCTGGGGGGGGGAGATGATTGCTTCTAACATGTCATCGCTGCTCCAGACACAACGGAGATTCTATTTAAGGTGTGACAAAGATGTGAATGGATTATAGTTAGTGGTGTCTGCTGTGGAGGGGAAAAGGGAATAAGAGATGGTCTCCTTTGATGACCTCGGGCAAACTATTAAAAGCATTTAGCAGAATGCCTCGCTTATCACATGTCCTCTGAAAGGGGAGTCTGTTTGTTATTATTAGTATCAATGATAATAAAACATATTGTTTCAGGGTCTTGATTTTCATAATCCCAGTAATTCAACAAATATCTATGGCATGTCTACAGTGTTTAGGCTTTAGGTGTTGGGGACCAAGAAAGGAAAAAAAATCAGACCCTCACCTCCTTAGATCTTATTGGCCATGGAGACAAGTACATGGCAAATTGGATGAGACTCAAGCTTCGGTAGAACCAGCCTCGAATGGACAAGAGAACCAGGCTTGAAAGCAAGGTGCCCAGGCCCACCCTTCCAACTACATTGCCTTGCTGGATGTGGTTTGAAAAGGCCTTAGAGAGGCCTTTAGAGAGGTGGGCTGTTTCCCTGGACATCTAGAAGAGCTTGAGAGCCCTTAGCCTGAGAGGAAAGTGGGTCAGTGCAGATTCATTACATTCACAGATTCATTACGTTCCCAGGATGGCATGATACCTGCGTGTCTGTGTGAACATGAGTGCCCCTCTGAGTGACAGAGGGAGAATTCCTTTGGGGCAAGACTTTTATTCACTCTGTGGTTTCTAATTAGCAGTCCTGATTTTTCTAAAGATTGCATATTGAGTCAGCAAATATGTCTTACATATCTCCCTACCTATGTAGCCACCATTAGATAGCATGTATCACCAAAATATGGGAAAAGAACAGAAAATCGAGATCCCCATGGATGGCGTAAAAGTCAGAGGAAGGGGAACTGGAGAGGAGGTTCAGGGTATGGAGAGTTCTTAGTCCAGAGAATTCAAGTTTGGTTCCCCACACCCAGGAATCTTACAACTGCCTGCAACTCCAGCTCCAGGGAATGCGCGCGCGCGCGCACACACACACACACACACACACACACACACACACACACACATAGGACATGCTCATGTACATGCACAAATAAAAATAGTAATAAAATCTTTTCCCAAAAACAAATGAGGAGATTTACAAAATGCCGCCCCGGATATTCAACACAGTCTGTTTGTTGCCATGGCCATTCTCTTCTGCTAATTGAAGAATATTCTTCTTCCCATGAAGTATGGAAAGAAAGCTTTCTCTATTTCTTAATGATGAAGTTAATGAAACTCACAGACTGTCTGGCAGAAACAAAATAAAGTCACATCTGGAAACAGCTGTGCCAGCAATTAAATGGCATTTAATGTGACTGATATCGAAAGGGTGGGTGTTCTCCCTCTGGCATTAGGAATGTAAAACTCCAGGCTTTCAAGCTACTCTGCCATGATAGTTTTGAGTCATTTGGTAGAAATCCTTCTGATATTTACAAAGAAAAATCCCCCAATGAGCCCTAGAAGGAGATTTGAGTCAGAAAGAAAAAAAAAAAAAAAAGCCCAAACAAATGAATAGGAGCTTCACAGTTTGAATTTTGAAAACAGGCATAAATGCTACCGTTTTTTTCTCTACACATTAACTGTTCAGTAGTTTAGTTCAATGAAATAAAGGCCCCTTGCTTCCCATACCAATCAACTGACCTCCTGCCTCGCTGTAATTAGTGGTAAACTTCAATATGCAAGTGAAAAGACCACCTAATTAAAAAGTGTAACTCATTTGCATAGATCATTCAAAAAGGCTAGATTAGACAGCTCATAGAGCTCACGTAAAACTCTTTGAACTGCAGGGTATTGGCTGTTTTCCCTGCTGTTCCTGAGGGCCTGAGTGTTTTCATGGGAATGAGTTTATCAAAGTGGGAAGGGCTTAGGGGTGATGGTTTTTAGCTAATCATTGCTAAACATTTAAAGCCTTGCAATTATTTTTATCAATTACCCAAATATATGCCAACAAAGAAATGGCCTTATCTTCCCGCTTGGTGCTGAGTGGCCTAATGTTATTAGTGAGTATTGATTAAGTGCCTGTTGAGTGCTAGATGCCTCTCAAAACACACAGTTACCTTTTAGTTTACCATGGTTAGGAATGGCTCCTCTGGGCTACACAGCTCCTTAATGCCTGTGTTCATTAGGAAAAGGCTACAGGACCTTAAAGAAAGGCGTGTCCACAAGAGTTTCTGCTTTTATTCTCCCCTTACCATGCAAGCCATGATCTAGTAGCACAATCCGAATCAGAGTCCAGAGCCTGGACTATGCAGTCAAGGAATTGTTCTAATGGCAAGGAGGAAAGTTCTGGAATCTTACCTTCCCTGGCACAGGCATAGCTGCTCTCTGGGGACATTCTTGCTGTGGAATAATCCTCTTGTACACTGTAAAGATTTGTCACTCGGATTGGTTTAATAAAATGCTGATTGGCCAGTAGCCAATTGGCAGGAAGTATAGGTGGGGCAACCAAACTAAGGATGATGGGAAGGAGAAGGGTGGAGTCAGGAGTCACCAACCAGACACAAAGAGAGCAGGAGATGAACGTGCCATGCTAATAAAGGTACTGCCACGTGGCAAAGCATAAATAGAAATATAGGTTAGCTTAAATGTAAGAGTTAGCTAATAACAAGCCTGAGCTATTGGTTGAGCATTTACGATTAATATAAGCCTCAGAGTGGTTATTTGGGAGCAGACGGTCAGGACAAGAAACTTCTGTTTATACATTCTGTTATAATCTTCTTTCTTCACAACAGAAGTTTCTTCTGAGTTTATTTGTGGAGGCAATATGTTAAGCTCAACCAACACCCGTGGATTAGGGCTCTTGTCATTATTGGTTTTGTTGTTGTTTGGTTTGGTTATTTTATTTTTGTTTTTGAGGCAATGTTATGTAGTCTGGGCTAGCCCCAACCTCGCTATATAAGATAACCATGACCTTCTGGCATACTGTCTCCAGCTCCAAATTGCAAAAGTTACAAGATGTATCACCACACCTGGTGCGGTCCATTAATTCATACTGTCTTTGGAGGGAAGGGTCAGGGACTTTGGCGCCATATTCCAAAAAACAATTGTTAAAGTTTTTTTTTAATGCCATCTGCTTTTCCTAAGGAGGAAAACAACTCCTAAAATCAAATGAGCCTGATCTAGCTCTACACAATCACCTCAGCAGTAGCAAGGAGCATTACAAGAGCCAATTTCCACTTTGCCCTCAGTGTATTTGGCACTGTTTATCACTATGATAGCAACTTTCCATTAGTCCTTAGCGTCTAGGGGATCCAAGCCATCTCACGATGAGCATTTCCCTCCATGAAGGGCTATTGAAGGGCTGCAGACAGACTTCATCTTGCACAGTGGAACCTGAATTCTGTGACTCCTTTGACTGCTTGTTCGTGGACCTTTGGGTGCTCCTAGGTCTTGTTCAGTGTACTCAAAGCTGAGTTCTGCTTCCATTCCTGCATGCCAAAGTTACTTCTCCTGTTGCATGTTGGTTTCAGCAAGCCAATAAAAGCAGGTGGAGCAGAGAAACAAGCGCACACTTTGCAGTGGTGCTTGGAGGAAAATGTGCTCAACCTCACCTGCAACAATAAATAATGACAGACATGCATTCGAAAAGAGTGAGAGGATGTGTTTTGCTCATCAAACTGGGAAAGATCCACAAGTTTGATGGCATATGTTGGTCAGGCAATCAGAGAACATAAGCATTCTATATGCTATTGGTAGACATTTACATGGACATAACTTTCTTGTGTTAGGTATTTTGCAGCCAACATCTTGTTCCAGTGGTCTATTCTACTTCTAGGAATTTCTTCTGGTGCAAATAACACCAGTCATTTGCACAAGTGTGAAAGAGTGCAGCATGCTGCTTTGTGGGTCTGTGGCTTGAACCCAGGGGCTTCACACATGCCAGGCTTGTGCTCTAACACTGAGCTATATCCCCAACACACAGCACTGTGTTTAATAGCAAAAGATTGGAAACAACTCATATATTTATTTGTAGGGGCTTCTGAGGAGTACTAACTAGATGCAGAATAAGAAACTCTATATGAGGATACCTGTATAAAGCTAAGTAAAAACTATGTTAAGTACATAGATACACAGACTGACAAACCAAAACTTAACAAGAGCTGAGTGTGGTGGCACACCCCAGTTATCCCAACTGAGGGAAGACTGAAGCAGAGGATCATGGCTTTGAAGCCAGCCTCAACTACAGAGCAAGATTCTGTCTCAAGGAAAGATAAAATTGGGCTGGAGAGATGACTCAGTGGTTAAGAGTGCTTGCTGCACTCTTGAGAACTCAAGTTGGGTTCCCAACAGCCATATTGGGCAGCTCACAACCACCAGCTTCTGGGGATCTAATGCCCTCTTCTGGCTTCCTTAGGTACCTGCACAAATGTGCACATACACACATATACATGCATACACATAAATAAAAATAAAATAACTCATTAAGATAAACAAAAAATTTAAATACTGTAGATACACATACCTATCTGTTCGCACCTGCTTAAACTATATCAGCACACACCAAAAAGCTGTTTCCATGCTGTTGAGAAGGGAGCTGGCTCGCTTTGGAATAGGAACGAAAGGGCAATTTTTTACTATGTGCTCTTCCCTAGGTTTAGAACTCTGGACCACATCATTATTTATTCATGAAAGGCAAGTTCCTTGAATACCCGCCCCCCAAAAAATCATAAATGTGCCTTTAAAGGAAGACATCTGAAAGAAAAAGGGAAAATTTCAGGGCATGGACTGTGGCAGGGTGAGCTCATGGAGGGAAGGATTCACAGAACAGACGGAAGGGAGTCGGACAAGAACTATGGAGGCATCTTAGGGAAAGGTAGTATTTCAGGGGGGAAGTAAAGCCGTCACAGTCCCCAGAGTGTCACCTGGGATGAGGGGAGGGGAACAAGCTTGGAGGTGTGCCGAGTGGTGGCCACGCGTGCTCTGTAAGTCCCGGGGAGGGACTTAGGGTAATATTGTGCGGAGCAACACTGTGATGAAGACAGGAGAGGCTTTGTGCGAGGAGCGGTAACAGTTGACGCTGCAATTGCAGTGCTTCGGATAGCCTGGAACCAGTGAGAACGAAGGCAGGGAGAGAGGAGGGAGCTCGTCAGCTCCAGCAACCGCCCACATGAGGTGGCGGTGGCTCCGCCCTGGGGAGAAGTGGGCAGATCTTGGGATGGATACTGAAAGTACAAAACAATGGGTCTGGACAGATGGCTCAGCAGTTAAAAACACTGGCTGCTCTTCTAGAGGTCCGGGGCTCAATTCCCAATACCCACATGGCAGCTCACAACTGTCTGTAACTCCAGTTTCAGGGAGATCTGACACCCCCACACAGGTATACCTGCAGGCAAAACACCAAAGCACATAAAATAAAAATAAATCATTAAGCTGGGTGGCAGTGGTGAACACCTTTAATCCCAGCACCTGGGTGGCAGAGGCAGACAGATCTCTGTGAGTTTGAGGCCAGCCTGGTCTACAGAGTGAGTTCCAGGACAGCCAGGGATACATGGAAAAACCCTATCTCGAAAAACCAAACCAAACCAAACTGAAACAAAAAATCATAAAAAAAAAAAGCAAGAAAGTAGAAACAACATTTGCTATTGGATTGGCTGTGGGATGGGGAAAAATCATTAAAAAGAAAAAGAAGAAAGTAGAAACAAGGTTTGCTATCAGATTGGCTTGGGATCAGTGAAGTATAATTTTGGTTTCCTTGCTTAGAGCATAGGGATGAAAAAGTACTGAGTACCTGTTACTTTCTGCCCTTGGGCAACTACCATGTAACAGGCAATAAGTCAGCACCCAATCAGCTCAGTAGGCACTCTAAGAGCTGTGGGCAGCCCAGATAGGCATGGAAGGCAACCACAGGGAGAAAGGACCCAGAGGGAGACAGGAAGACGTAGCCTGAGAGGCCATATTGAAACTGGGTTCTGAAGGCTGGAGAAGGCCACTATTCAAAGGACAGAGGAAGGGCACTCATGGGAAAGAGAAGAGCATGGATAGTGGCCTTGAGCCAGAAGAATGTGCTTTTGTGACTTTTAGAGGTTAAAGTGGCTCTATGTATCCACCAAGAAGGAGAAGCTAAGAGAGAGAGAGAGAGAGAAAGAGAGACAGAGAGAGAGAGAGGGAGAGAGAGAGAGAGAGAGAGAGAGCGCTCAGGAATTCTGTCACTTATTGTCTAGAGGAGGAACTCTTTTGTGTGTGTGTGTGTGTGTGTGTGTGTGTGTGCATATGTGCACAATTCTTACCAGCAACAGGATCAAATGTCTTTATACATTATGTGGTCTAAAAATCTGGAAACCAAGTAGCTGGTATGGTGTGCTGCCACAATATGACCCAGAACTGGTAGCTCGGTGGTAGAGAGAGTACTTGACTAGTGTGCCTGAGGTCCTGGGTTCAATCCCCAAGACTGAAAAAATTATAAACAAGAAACCTGAGGGGCTTCGAGATGGCGGAGCACTGGCTATCAATCCTGATGGCCTGACTTCAACCTCTGGGCCCTACATGGTAGGAGAGAACTGACCCCTCCAAGTTGTCCTCTGCTCTGTACGTGTGTGCCACCATCGCACGTGTGTGTGCACACATGCACGCACACACATATACACACACGAAATAAATGTAAGTTTTTAAAAAGGAAAAGGAGCCAGGCAGTAGTGGTGAACATGGCGTACGCCTTTAATCCCAGCACTCGGGAGGCAGAGGCAGGTGGATCTCTGTGAGTTCGAGGCCAGCCTGGTCTACAGAGCGAGATCCAGGACAACCAGAGCTACACAGAGAAACCCTGTCTCTTAATAAAAATTTTTTTGAAAAGGAAAAGAAGAAAAAAATAGCATGGCCTAAATGGGCTTGGCACTCTAATTACCTTTTTTCTCCACCACCACACCCTGTCTTTGCCCCAGCTTGGGCCCTCTGTCTTTTTTTGGAGAGCAAACACGGTCCACATTCTTCAGCACTTTGTGCCGCCTCCACTGCCACCCCCACCTCAGGAGGACAGAGCACTTGGCATTCTTTGGCAACTCAGAGCAGCAATGTTAGGTGCTTCTCTCTGAGGCAGCGAACCTGTTGAAGCCTGGCCCACTTTGCACCCGTTCCTTCACGCAGATAATCAAAAGTCCGATGCCGCGGACAGATGGGAAGGAACGACAAGAACACTCAGATCAAGGCACCCGTGCTTGAAATGGCCACGGGATAGCCTAGAAGTGGCGTGGGAGCTTCACACTCAGTCACCTCCCCCACCACAAGCAGTAGACCAAATTTCAGAAAGGGAAAAGAACAGCCTAATTGTGAGCTGATGAGCTGATCAATATTCTCAATTTACCTCTTTAGCTACAAAGCCCAAATTGAAAACGAGGACTGTGAGAATCTCCAAGGACTGCAGCTGTGGCACGTCCCTGCCCCCTGAGGAGCAGCTTCGTGCCCAGCGGCACCTTATGCTTCCCGGCACGGGGGAGCAGGGTGCTCTTGCTGGGTGGGTACTGTGGACTTGTGGGAGCTTGTGGAGTGTCAGTATTGGGCCTGGTTAGAGCATAACCCCATAGCCTATGGGTTAGCACAAGGCTCCACGGGCCCATCTTTTGTCTCCAGAAGAACTATGATACAATAGTGTAACTCCTTAGCCAGGACCAGGGAGAGCCATAGGTGGATGGATGAGAATTAAGCACAGCAATCAGTTAAACAGTCCTCATTCTATGAGTGTTCTGCATGAGGCCTGTGAAGTGTCCCCCCTCTACCTCAGCGGGTAAGCTCTAGGATCATTCCCCACCTTAAAGATAGTTGAGAGAGGTCTGCAAGGTGGATCTCTGTGAGTTTGAGGCCAGCCTGGTCTACAAAGCGAGTTCCAAGATGGCCAGAAACCCTGTCTCAAAAAAAAAGTAAATATGTATATATTTGTATGTGTATATATAAAGTTTGCAAGTATGGGTTCTTTTAATAAGTGTCAGTATACGCAATGTTGGGTTTCATGCCCATCTTGGAGGTTTCTTTGAACTTCACCAGGGTTAATCTCATAGAGTGCTTATGGACCTCCAGATGAGGACTCAAGCCCACCCCATTTCTTTTAGCCATTAGGGGACCTTGACCATAGGTACATCTCTAAACCTCAGGTTCTCCATGTTGGAGTCTGTGGTCTTTGCTGCCACCGGAGACTATGTTGATGTCCATGATCAGGGATCCCGCAGGAGAACATGTGGATGTCTGTGGTCCGTGCTGACTCTGGCAAGGAAGTTTCTTTTGAAGTGGCATTGATGATTTCAGACTCATAATTGAGAATGAAAGACACTGAAGGCTTCTGTGACAATTTCTCCCCCACAAAAAATAAATAAAATACAAAATAAATAATAAAGAAAACAGTCCAGACAGGAAGCTATTGAAGAGAGTCCTTAAAAACTGTGATACAGATGCTGAAGTGTAGCTCTTCACAGTTGATGGCTTCTGGCTGGAGGGGCTGGAAAAGGACTCAGTTATCTTTAAGGGGCTGGCCACTGGGAGTTTGGCCATGCTCCAATGAGTATATGGCCAGCACAAATTGGTCTTGGTGTATTTTCTTTCTTCTTTCTTAGGGGAGGACACAAGGGTGGGAGGGTTGGACCTGGGAGGAATGGGAAGCGGGTGTGATCAGGGTGCATTATATGAAATTCCCAAATAATCAATAAAAATATTATGTTGGAAAAAAATTACAAAAAAGAAGAGAAAAGAAACTGTAGAGACGCTGGCCACAACCCTGAGGGCTCTGTTGGCTTTGACAGCACAGGACTTTCTATTTAGCATTCTCCATTTTGTCTTTGTCTAGTTTCAGCTCAGTGTCTTGTGAGCACCACACCTCCAGCTCATGAGAAAGCTGTCACTGCACCCAGCCGACGTCCAGACTTAAGTTTGAGTACAGAGGAGAGGCCCAAGGAAAGGAAACTTAGAATTCATTCAGATAAATTGTACCGCCAGCTAGGTCATCTGAGATTTTCCTGTTTGATAAAGGCAATGATCCTGTCTTGTCATGTACAAGTAATACAACTCTATGGTTTACAGGTGACTGTCACAGCTGTTCACCTCTGTTCTATAATAGCAATTTCAACAATTATCTCTAATACTAATATAGTACATCAGAAGCCTTGAACTTGGCTATAGAGGGAGGAAGGGAAAAAGGGAGGGAGGGATGAAGGAAGAAAGGGAGGGAGGTTGGGAGGTTGACAGATTATTAAAGTACAGTAGATTCTTTAACAGTAGGTCCATCATGATGCCTCACTTCTCAGGAGAGGGTCTTTTCTCCTTCTGGACCATCACACTCACGTGGACTTGGTCAGGCTGACCCCACTCCAAATGGGTGGCATGAATTTTCACAGTAATGCATTTCTCTTCAGATTGGTTACGCAGCTGATGTTGAGCTGGGAAATCTGATTCTCACATGCTTTGGAACAATCAGCCCTCTAGATCATTCTTCATTCATTCATTCATTCATTCATTCACTCATTCATTCATTCAACCGCTTTTGAATTATTAGGTTGTTGTGCATCAAGCCCTGGACATAACTCTGGGGAAAATGAAATCTGAAGACAAAGTTCCAGCCCTGCATTCTGTCCAGAAAGAAAGCCACAAATAAATAAGCTGCATGCTTTCAGACAAGGATGTGCTGAAAAATGAAAGCTAGGGAAGGTGTCGACTGTGGTAATATATTGTGTACTCCAATATATTGTGTACTCTAATAAACTTATCTGGGGATCAGAGGACAGTGCCAGCCACTAGATTAGACATAGAGGCCAGACAGTGGTGGCACACACCCTTAATCCTATCACTTGGGAGACAGAGATCTGTCAAGGCCACACTGGGAACAGAGCCAGGCAGTGGTGGCACACACCTTTAATCCCAGTACTGGGAAGCACACAGGCCTTTAATTCCAGGAAGTGATGGGGGTGGAGAAAGGTATAGAAGGTGTGAGGAGACAGGAACTAAGCAGCAGTTCAACTGAGACCCTCGGGGTGAGGACTCAGAGGCTTTCAGTCTGAGGATTCATGGAAACAGGATCAGCTGAGGAGTTGGCGAGGTGATGTTGGCTGTGGCTTGTTCTGTTTCTCTGATCTTTCAGCGTTCACCTCAACATCTGCTGGCTCTGGGTTTTCTATTAATAAGACCTTCTAAGATTCGTGTTACAGTAGACACTTACATTTGACATTTTCAGGAAACTCTTGTAGGTTTGGGGATGGGGTTTCATGGTAGGACTCTCTAGAGATACTATTTGAGCAGAGATGTAAATGAAAAGAGAGAGAGAGAGAGAAGACGAGACAGAGACAGAGACAGAGAGATCATCATATGGAAGTCTAGTAAAGCGGATCTCAAAAAAAGAAACACACAGGAGTAGAGGTTCCCAGTGGGTGAGGCAATAAGTCCAAGGAAGAGAGAAGATGTGTGTGTGTGTGTGTGCACACACACACACGCTCGTTGGCCTTCTGCAGGAGGGGTCAGGCCCTTCCTTCACAGTCTGCCTGGTCACATGTTGGAAATGATAAGCCGTGGAAGAGGATTCTCTTACAGTGTGACGTTGATGATCACAAACAAGGAGTAACACAGCGGAGCCTACCCGCCCACAAACTGCGATGTGCAGATGCGCAGCAAGGGTACAAATAAATATCTCAACACTACGTGTCCCAGTTGTGTTTTGATTCAGTGTCTCATGTAACCCACGTTGGCTTCAACTCACTATGTAGCCAAGGATGATCTTGAATCTCCAATCCCCCTGCCTCCACCTCCAAAGTGCTGAGATTACAGCTTATGTGTCTAAATATTGTAAATCAACATAATACACTAAGTTTTTTTTCCTTTTTTTCTTTCCTTCCTTCCTTCCCTCATTCATTCATTCTTTTCCCTTTTTAGACAGAATCTTACAATGTAGCCCCAAATGGGCCTCAAACTCACAATCCTTCTACCTGTGCCTCCAAATGTTGGGATTACAAACATAACCAGCACCAATATACCTTCTGAATAATATCAAAGTTCAAAATCAAATTCCTTAGTTTGGGAGACCTGGTCCCCAGCTCCAGGTTTGCCCTTTCTGCTTCTGTTGACCAGGTGGATTAGCACAACAGAGCCTACCGCATGTACACAGGATCCCTCATCCATTTGTCCAAGCCCCACCCACTTCCCTCAAATAGCTGTCCTTTACGCCCGTGCATCTGCAGATGGGCAGATGTGGGAGAGGCCCAGGACACAGGAATGAGACTACTGAGCAAAGAAATCTGAGTGGGTTGTGGCTAGACAAAGTCTGGACATAGCCATCTACAGCCTGAGTCTCAGACAGGGCTGCTTCTTTACCCAGGGATGAGGGCATTTACTTCACCAAGTTCCTTGAGGGTAGATGTTGGAACAAGAGTCCTTCACACAGAGGCAAGCTAGCAACCAGGGAATGTGAGCTGCGGCCAAGGTGCCCAAGAAACTTGACTAGACCCTCCAGAGAAGAGTGAAGAAGAGCCGAGAGACGCCACAGGCTTTGTAACTGGGACGGTCAAGGGTGTCTTACTCCTTCTGTGTTGACCTTCTTTGACCCTTCACATCTTCACAACCCACCTGTAAAAGCCCCATTTTTTTTCTTGGCCAAGGGAAGACCCAGGAAAGATTTGATCTTGCTTCAGCCAGAACATCTAAGGAGGCAGCAGCGCCTGGACACCAGCAGGAGCTAATGTGAAAGGGCAGGAGAAGATGGCGATGGAGAGGCCACCAGTCACCCTCTGCCCAGACTCCCGAAGACTCCTGCCTCAGGCTCCTGCCTTGGGTTGTGCTTCTGATGGAAACAGATCTTCTTTGCTGCTCTCTTTCCATTCCTGCTGCCAGAATGTGACATGGTGGCCAGCCCTCATGGATGCCACACACCTAGCGTGGGGAACTCCTGCAGCACTCCTGTGGGGGGCCGTTCTCGGGTTCCTCGTGGCTTTACCCAGCAGATCCACATAGAGGATGATTAGGACCACGGGCCTGAGTGCAGGTGTCTGAGATGGTCTGCACTTGGCTGTGCTGGGGGAGGAGGTCATTTGCTCCACCTCCTTGGCATCTCTATAAATACCCTGGGGCAGAGACAGTCGGGGCCCGTTGGAAAAGGTTCCAGGCCCTCTCGAGGCTATCCTTTATTTTCTATCTGTTTATCTCCGCGATATTCTCCGCAATAAATCTTTCTATCTAATATTTCCTGCTGTCCACACTCAAGAAAACTCTGGGAAGCTGTGGGGGTGGTGGGTAAACGCCCCACACACTCCTTGATGTATAAACCTACCACAATGGTCCTGTGTTTCTTCCTTCCTTCCTTCCTTCCTTCCTTCCTTCCTTCCTTCCTTCCTTCCTTCCTTCCTTCCTTCCTTTCTTTCTTTCTTTCTTTCTTTCTTTCTTTCTTTTTAATTTGACAGGGTTTCTCTGTGTTGTTTTGGAGCCTGTCCTGGATCTCGCTCTGTAGACCAGGCCGGCCTCAAACTCACAAAGATCCGCCTGGCTCTGCCTCCTGAGTCCTGGGATTAAAGGTGTGCGCCACCACCGCCCTTGTCTCTGTGGTGGCACACCCAACACACATCGTCACAGTTTTACCACTTCTTGGAGATGAGTCCCACAGGTTTCCTTCCCCCCCACCCCAAGAATTTCCTTTTCTTTGCTGGTCTTCAGTGAAGATTCAAAGTCATCTGCTAATCCAGACTTACTCTCTTGTCACCTTCTAGATTTCACTTGCCTTACCCTTTGCCCAGCTTTCTCTGACGAAATCCTCTGCATTCGAGCTCATAGAGAATGTGTCTTAGTTAGGGTTTATTATCGCGGTGAAGAGGCACCATGACCACGGCAGCTCTTATAAAGGAAGCATTTAATGGGGTGGCTCCCTTACAGTTCAGAGGTTCAGCCCATCATGGCAGGGAGCATGGTGGCATGCAGGCAGGCATGGTGCTGGAGAAATAGCCGAGTCTCCTACATCTTGCAGGCAAAAGGAAGTTGACCGTCTGTCACACTGAGTGAAGCTTGAGAAAAAGACCTCAAGGCCACCCCCACAGTGACACACTTCCAACAGAAGGTGTGGCTCAGATTAAAAGTGTTTCTTTCAGCTTCAAGGTCTGGATTAAAGGCGTGTATCATCCAATCTCCTTCAACAAGACCACATTTCCTCCAACAAGGCCACACCTCCTAATAGTGCCACTCCTTGTGAGCCTATCGGTGCCAAATACATCCAAATTACCATAGAACGCATTTTCTAAAATTGAACAGCTTTGCTTTTTTAATGCTCTCTGTTAAATAGTACCATGGGTATCATCTTTGGTTTGGAAATGTGGCCCTTAAGCTACAAATGCTTACTGAATTAACTTGAAGTGAACCTGAAAAGTTTTGTTTTTGTTTTTTGTTTTGTTTTTTAGTCAGGGTTTCTCTGTGTAGCTCTGGATGTCCTTGAACTCGCTCTGTAGACCAGGCTGGCCTCAAAATCAGAGATCTGCCTGCTTCTGCCACCTGAGTGCTGGGATTAGAGGCGTGTGCCACCACTGCCTAGCTATTTTTTTCTTCAAAGGGACATCATCAACTAAATCCAGGGATCTAGACTTCATGACACAGGCTGGAGAAAATTAGATGTGGAGATAATTTTTTGTCTTTTTTTGTTTGTTTGTTTATTTGTTTTGAAACAGTTTCAGCCTGTAGCCAAAGTCGGGTTTGAATTAAGGACAATCCTCCTGCCTCAGCCTTCTGAATGCTAAGAGTATAGGCATGAACCATCATGCCTGGCACAGAGAATTCTTTTATAGAGACCCTGTCTCTTTCTGCTCCATCTAGTCTTAATGGGCTGGCCACCTTTTATACATTATTCTTGTCTCAGCTATAAAATCACTTCCAGGATTCTAGACAAGGCTAGTTTTCTCTGAGCTATTATCTTATACACATCATAGTCACATTTACTTCTCTACTGTCTGTCTTTATCAGCTACACAAGCACGATCATAAGTTCGTATCTACAGGCTCAAGCCCTGTGCTTGGCTCATAGCCAGTGCACAATAACAATTTGGTAAATGGATAAGTGAATGAATGAAGTGAATGAATGAGATTCTGCATTAGTTACTTTTCATAGCTGTGACTAAAATACGTTATATGAACAACTAAAGGGAGGAGCTTGTTTTGGTTTCTAGGTTCTTAGGGTTTAGTCTATGGTTATTTGGTCCCATGTGCTTGGACAACATCCTGATGGTGGGAGTGTATAGCAGGCAGTGGTTCTCACTTCATGGCAGATGGGAGGGAGGGAGGGAGGGAGGGAGAGAGAGAGAGAGAGAGAGAGAGAGAGAGATGCAAAATATCCCCAAAGACTCAATAATCTACTTCCTTCAGTTAGGACGCACCTCCTAAAGTTCTACCTGCTGGGAACCAAGTACCCATCACATGAACCTGTAGACAAAATTTTCGTATCTGAATTATAGCATAGCCAATGGCTAAATGGAGCAGCAGCGCATGGCATTGTTGACCCCACGCTCTCTCACCGTCCACATTTGCAAGGAAACCCTAGGCTTTCTAAGAAATGCTTACCGATTCTAACCACTGCTCTGGTTTTGTTTAAGCAGCCATCATTTTTCTCTTGGCCCTCTCATGTTAGACAGACTGCTCAGCGTGAATCTTAAAAGGAGAGAAGATCTTAGTAGGCTCCTGATTTCAAAGGTTCCTACCCATAGTCAGTCTGTCCTTCCCTGTGGGTCTGACACAGTGAGAAGAATATTGTGGAGGCAAGCGTGTTGTGGAGCAAAGCTGCTCGCCTCTCAACAGCCAGGGGGCAGAGAGAATGCCTTTGCTCAAAGGTCACCCCCTTCATCCATTTTTCCATCTGGGCCTCCAGCACCTCTGGGTGCTGCCCACATTTAGGGCAGGTCACTGTCCTGACAGATACACACAGAACTGGGCTTTATTAATCTATGGAACTCTCAATCCCATCAAATTGACAGTTAAGATCAACCATCACCACTCCTGACTGGCCTGCGTCCATTCCTGCCCCCTGTCCTCGGCCCCTCACCACACACTAACCTTTCAGTGTAAATACTGAGGAAGAGTGAGGAGGGGGTCCAGTCACCAGGAAGGATCATGTTCAACGTGGGAATTTCATCTGCCCCCACCCAGCAGGAGAGTATGACCTTATGTTTTAACTCGTTCCGGTAAAGACAATAGTTCCCAGTCTCCTTTGAGTCAAATAGGACCATGTGACTCAATTCTGACCAATGTCTTGTGAGAGGAAATGAAGTAATTTTGAGGTATCCTCTTAAAAGAAAAGAACAAGTATCTTTTTTCCGTCAACCTTTCCAGCTGCCCCCAATGCAGAGGTGATGTCAGGAGCTGGAGCAGCCACGTAGGCCGCAGGACAAGCATTACAGAAGGCAGGGCATCAACAGAGAAGACTAATGGAAGTGTCCCTTTTAGCAATTTTGGATTGCTTTGTGCGTGGGCGGCTATGTGAGAGCAAAATAAAATTCCATCTGTCCGAAGCCACTCCACTCTGGGATCTCCATTAGAGCAGCTTAACTGTGTCCTACCTAACACATAGCCCCCTCCCTCCTGCAGCTGCTTCCCAGGGAGCGAGGAAGAATTGTGAAAGGAAAATGTATATGGAAAAGCCAGCATCATTCCTAATGGGTGACTTGGGGACCTCTTGAAAATTAGGGGGTAGGGTGAAAAGTAAATCCACATGCTAAAGCATCCAGGAAAAAAAAAAAACAAAAAACCCTACCCCCCTGAGCAGAAATGACCCTCTGGTTCCATATGGTAGCTACTTGGGAAAGTGTGAGAGATGGAGAAGGCAGCCCCGGAGCTGGCTTTCAGGCTCCAGGGTAGGAAATGCCTTTGGGGAGTGAATGAGAGAATTAGCGTAAGCTGTGGATTTGGGGCTTTAGTGGGCTTAAGGCAGACTTTAATCGCCCTCCATTCCATGTGGCCCCGGGGTGTGAATGTTAATCGAATTCACTTGCACCGCCACCCAGCGTAAGGTCCGCTTATTCATGACCCATCATTGTGTAAGGGGCCCACCCTAGCTATACCAGATGCCCAGGACCTATTTCTAGGGGACAGAAGCTGCCCACACACAAAACAGGCTTCCTGACAGCGCTCTATAAAGTAGAAACTCCTGACCGAGGTTTGGACTTAAAATCAACCTAGATTTATTTTGGATGAAAGGGTGTCTAAGATGGCAGCGCTTTGGGAAGCCTCCCTTAAGCTTGGCATCACCAGACAGATAGGACCAAGTGCTGATCCAGGCAGCATGTCTCTCTTTCTGGTCCCTTGTAAAATGAGAACATGCCACAAAAGATATTCCACTAGCTAGGAGCACAGAAGAGAGTGATACTAATCTTCCTGGGATGCTAGGATTCTGGGTCGAAACAAATTACTGATGGAAGAGGTGAAAGAACACCCCAAAACAAACTGGGGAGCCAAGCAGCACAGCTCAGGAAGGGTCCGTGCTGAGCAGAAAGGGGCCCCTGGGTTTCATAGAGACGTATGTTGAAGGGTTAGGGTTAGGGTTTGGTACCCTGCGAGGTCTTGAAAGGTAGCAAAACTTACAGGAGGGGGAGCCTAGTTGAAGAAAATTAGGTCTTTTTAGCGGGGAGTGGGGGGGGGGGGGGGGGGTGGGGGAAGAACAGTGCCCTTGCAGGGATTATTGGGATCCAGGCGTCTGCTCCCTGCTTGCTTCCTGGCCACCATGCAGTGAACAGTCTCACTCTGTCACGTGCTCAGCAGCAGCCCAAAGTCAGGGATTCACACCACCATGGACACCTCAGAAACAGGGAGTGTAAATAAAATCTTTCCTCCCTTGTAATTATTTATCTGGGGCACTTTGTTGCAGAGACAGAACAGCGCAAAAACAAATAAAACCCCAAACTGGAGCTTCTCCTGGTTATGGCTGCTTCCCACAGAGCAAACGCCTGATACACAGCATCTACCATAGCTGAAAAACTCAATGTAGGCGGTGCTGGTCTGTAACCCCACCAAAACAAATCTCTCTCTCTCTCTCTCTCTCTCTCTCTCTCTCTCTC
>CABHPQ010148396.1:1399-16722 GCA_902168405.1 Peromyscus aztecus
CACGCACACAAAACGGTTGACCCTAAGACCGGCCACTGAATGAAATTTGGCATACATGTTTCTAATTAAGGATCATATCCAAAATACATAAGGACCTTCTACAGTCACAAAGATAACTCTATCAAAACTAAGCAAAAGGCCAGGACTGGGAAGAGCCTGGATAGTAAAATGCTTGTCCTTGAAATCCCAAGAGGGAATAAAAGAAGGCAGGTGTAGTCGTTTGTGCTTATCATCCCAGCTCAGCAGAGGCAGAGACAGGTCAGACCCTGGGGCTCATTAGACAGCCAACCTAAGCTAACTGGGGGACTCCAGGCCGGTGAGAGACTGTTTTTTAACAGAACAAAGTGGAGGACTCATAAGCATTGACTCCCAGGTCCTCAACAGGCAGGTGGACATGTGCACATGTACAGAAGAACACGCACACAAGTCTGTGCACACGGAGAGAAAGAGAATCAGTTACAATCACAAACAACAACATGCACGAGTCTCAGAGAATGAGAAGTAAAAGAATGTAGACACAAAAGGAAGATTCCATCAACACGGAGTTCAAATGAGGCAAAGCTAATTGTTAACCTGTGGTGATGGATGTCAGAATGGTGTCTATTTTGGAGAGGAAAGGGGGTGTTGGCTGGGAAGGGAAAGGAGGCTTCTTCTCGGATCTGAAAATGTTCTTTCTTAATCTGGCTGCTGAGTGCATGGGTGTATTCACTTTTTAAAAATTTATTAAGCTGCACATTTAAGATCTGTGCACTTTGCCACACATATATTATTCATTATGCAACAATAAAGTAGTTGTGGAATTTGAAATCGTTTCGTGGCCCAGAACTCATTTCATAGCCCCTCCCCCAGCTGTTTGCGGTCTGGAATTCTGATTTACCATTTTGCTATTGCCCACATGTATTACACCCCTTATGGAGTACAAAGCAAGAAATCTTTTCTAAAGGACAGACAGACGCCTCCCCCACCACACCGATTGCTCTCCTATCTTGAGCTGCTGCTGCCAGAGATGATTTTGTAGTGGGTGGCACTAATTACATAAAGCTTTGTGATCTGAGGCTGAATGATCTGCGGTATTCTCCAGGAGACATTAAAAGCTTAATAGGGAAGACTCTATCTGTGCCCTCTGCACGAGTTTAATTTCAACTGCACAAAAGGTGGTTTGACATTATCGAGGACGGCAAATTGGCTTCTGCTGAAACAGCAGCTCCTGGCAAGGCAGCAGACATGCCTGGAAGCTGGTGTGAAGGATGCCAAGAGCAAGTCCAGGCTCAGTGGAGGAGGAGTGGAAGTGTTGGGAGCACGGCTGTGTTGCTCAGAATGCTGGAGCTCCCGGGATTTAGTTGAAACAATGAGGAATTTTGCTTGTTCGCCTGCTATGGAATATTCCTTTACACTGTGTGAATATATGTCGCTGTCATTGGTTTAATAAACTAGCTGACTGGCCAATAGCTGAACAGGATACAATTAGGCAGGAAAGCCAAACTGAGAATGATGGGATGAGGAAGGGTGGAGTTAGAGAGATGCCAGCCAGCCGCTGAGGACATGAGCCATGTGGCAAACCCATAAATAGAAATATGGGCTAATTTAAATGTAAGAGTTAGCTAGTAACAAGCCTGAGCTATCAGCCAAGCACTTGTAAGTAATATTAAGCCTCCAAGTCAATTATTTGGGAAGCTGCTGCCAGGTATTTGGAAACAGGCAGGTAGGAGAGAAATGTCTGATTACATTCACATCATTAGAAGTCCATCAGTGAGGTGAGTGTTCAGTTGACTGACTCAGGTCTTTCCATCTCTATCCTTTGCCACCTTAATGTGGACTTATCTTAAAGAAGGAAGGCTGTTTCCGGTTGAAGAACCATGATAGTTCCAACCCTGTAAAGCAAATGACTCTGGACTCTGCCAAGTATAAGATACATAAAGCTGTTCTCTCCAACTAGGATCTGTTAAAGAGCAGACTGTCAATATATGTAAGTAAGTAAATACTATAGAAATCAACAATTGAGCACTAACTGTGTGTAATGTCCTGAGATGAGAGGCCTTTACAAGATTTTCCTCATTTAACACTCACAGTGACTTTTGGGGAGAGGGTTAATCCCAGCCTCATCTCACGGGTACAGTGAGAGGAGACTAGCAGGATTAAGTTTACTCAAGGCCATATTCAGAACAGAATGAGTCAAACAAGACAGGATCATGTGCTCCATATTAATCCTAACACACCATCTCTGACCTAACACTAGCAGGAATACTTCCTACACAGCAAAGGGTGCCACAGTTCACAGGCACAATGAGTCAGAGAACTACAGTTCTCACGCTTTTCCGGAGGGAGCAGAAAATTATACCGCTACTCCAGAAAACTAGCAGTTTCTAAGAAGGTTAAACACACCACCCAGAACTCAGCCATTCTGCCACTACATACATACTTACCTAAGAGACATAGAAACATATTTCCACAGAAATGACTCTGGAAAAACGTTCATAGCAATTTTATTCATAACTCAAAACTGGAAGCCGCTGGTTTTCCATTGTCCGTCAACAAGGGACAAATGGCTGCGTCAACTGAGGAACGGCCGCACAATGGACTGCAACTCAGCCATGAAAAAGCTGCTACCTGCTGCATCTGAGTAAGTGGGTCTCATAAACCACTGTCAGCTAAGAGCCAGGCATAAAAGAATAAGTAATTTGTGGTTCCAATTACAGCCAGCTCAAGAATACACCAAACTAATCTACAGTGAAAGAGTTGAGACTATTCTCTCTTGGAAGTGTTAATGTGATGAAGGTAAGCCTTATGATGAGTATGGACACAAAAGTACATGTGTGCAAAACCTTACTGAGCTGTGCATTAGGATTTGTGCATTTTAGGGCAGGAAATTGTTTCTCAGTAGAATATGGATCCTCTGGGGCCATAGCTCCATGGTAGTATGCTTCCCCAGCATACCTGAAGCCCTGTGGCTGTGCTCTGGCACTGCAAAATCATCAAATAAGGCAATACAGTGAGAGGAAAAATGATTTACTTGTATTCCTCCAACCCCTGCAACAACCCTGTAACCATCCCATGCTGTGGGAATGTTCTGTATGGCAAATGTGTTGTTAATAAAATACTGATTGGCCAGTGGCTAGGCAGGAGGTATGGGCGGGACTAGCAGAGAGAATAAAAAGAACAGGAAGGCAGAAGGAGTCACTGACTGTCTGCCAGCCGCCACCAGGACAAGCAGCTTGTAAAGATGCCGGTAAGCCACGAGCCACGTGGCAAGGTATAGACTTATAGAAATGGATTAATTTAAGATATAAGGACAGTTAGCAAGAAGCCTGCCACGGCCATACAGTTTGTAAGCAATGTAAGTCTCTGTGTTTACTTGGTTGGGTCTGAGCGGCTGTGGGACTGGCAGGTGAAAGAGATTTATCCTGACCATGGGCCAGGCAGGAAAACTTGAGCTACAATCCCAGGCAGGCGGCAAAGGTTTATTAGCATCCCGAACTCCGTGGGGAACTGAGGCTCCAGTTACATAGGCTGTGGTGGCAGACCAGCGGGGGCACGGGGGAGGCCAGCACTCTCTGCACCAGCCAAGCCTCACAGGTGAGCTCGGCACCCTTGGTGAATTCCAGAGAAATCCTTAAAGCTTTTGCAGCCAACCGAAATGAAGTGACTGAAATGGAAGGAAGCCCACACACTCATTAGCCATCAGCAGCTGACGATCAGACAGCATCGTGAAGGGGTAGAGTTTTCCAAATAGCTAACTGTTTTATTTGTTATTAGATATATTGACTATCGGGTGAAAAAGGAAAGAAAGAACCGCAACCATCCCACACATTCCTCCATGGCTGCTGTTTAGAGACAGGTTTGCCAATGGTTATCAACTTTGTTTATGTCAGATTGGGCAATTTGTCACTGATGCTGAATCTGTCAAAAGAAAAGTGGTTTTGATTGACAAGGCCCTGGGGCTCCTCTCTCTTCCTTTTCAACATTCCAGGTGTTATTAAAAAAAAAAAAAAGTTGTCTCCACCCTCAGGAAGGCTCATCTGTGGGTGACACACGTACTCAGGGAGTTTGGGGGATGTGGTTTTGGCTTTGGTGGAAACTTTCTCTCTAGGGGACCCTGTCTTCTTGATTGGCTCAAATTACTCTCCATTTTCAATTGTTATCTTTCAGTGGAAGCATCTGTTTTGAGGGCCATCTGTCAAGGGCTCTCTTGTGGTTGACTATTAAGTATATTTACAGCTGATGTTTCAAGAAAAAAAAATGACAAAAGTGTCTCAAAGAATGAAAGGAAAACCAGAAACAGACCTGTAGCCTCGACTGTGCTTAGAAATCCGAGAATTTAATTCTGTAACTCCAATGTATAGGAGGCTGAGGCAGGAGGATTGCCATGAGTTTAGGGCCAGCATAGACTACATGTGAATTCCAAACCTGTAACATCTGACACTGCCTTGAAGAAGAAGGAGAAGGAAGAGGAGAGAGAGGAAGAGGAGAGGGAGGGGGAGGAGGAGGAGGAGAAGGAGGAAGAAGAAGAAGAGGAGGAGGAGGAGGAAGAAGAAGAGGAAGAGGAAGAAGGAGAAGGAGAAGAAAAGCTTCTGCTAGGCATGATTGCATAAGCCTTTAATCCTAGCACTCAAGAGACAGAGGCAAGGGATCTAGCCTGGTCTACATAGCAAATTCCATGCCAGCTAGAGCTACATAGAGAAACTCTGCCTCAAAAACAAAACAAACAAACTGCATTAGTCAGGGTTCTCTAGAGTAACAGAACTTATAGAATGATTATATGAGGTTTATTAGAATGACTTACAGGCTGCAGTCCAGCTAATCCAACAATGGCTGGCTGTGAATGGAAAGTCCTAGAATCCAGTAGTTTCTCAGTCCACAAGGCTGGATGCCTCAGCTGGCCTTCAGTAGATGCTGGAATCCAGGAGAAATAGGCTCTAATGCCAGTGAAGGAATGGATATGCTAGCAAGTCGGGGGTTAAGCAGGCAAAAAGCAAAAGCTTCTTTCTTCTGTATCCTTATATAGACTTCCAGCAGAAGGTATGGCCCATATTAAAGGTGTATCTTCTTGCCTCAAAATCCAGATCAAATGTGTGCCTTCCTACCTCAAGGGTCTAGACTAGAAGTGTGTGGTGATATTTTGTGTGTGATCTAACAAATAAAGCTTGCCTGAAGATCAGAGGGCAAAGCCAGCCACTAGTTAATCACAGAGGCCAGGCAGTGGTGGCACACACCTTTAATCCCAGGACTTAGGATCTCATGCCTTTGCTCCCAGTACTTGGGAGACACATGCCTTTAAGCCCAGTACTAGGGAGGTTGAGACAGGAAGTGATATGGCTGGGCGGAGAATATAAGAAATATAAGGCGGGAGGAGACAGGAGCTTTTTCTTTTCAGGCTGAGGATTCAGTAGAGGTAAGAAGTCTTTGTAGTGCCTGGCTGCTCTGCTTCTCTGCTCTATCAGTTTTTACCCCAATATCTGACTCCGGGGGTTTGTTTTTATGATTAGACTAATTAGGATTGGTGCTACAGAAGTGCATTCACTCACTTCAAGCCAAGCAGCAAATCTCTCACAGGTGTGCCCTCCATTTCTGGATTGTAGTTCATTCCAGATATAGTCAAGTTGATGACCAAGAAGAGGTATCACACCAATCAAAACACGCTTCGTTCTATATAAACCCCAGAAGAAGTACTGCCAGCAAATGAGGAGTGAGGGCCTGGTGAATGGGACAGCATTCTCATCATTCACTCTCCCTTTCCTAGTGTCTATGTCTCTACTGTCTTCGGCATTTAAAAGAATTATTTTAAATTTGCTCTTTGTGTGTGTTTATGATGTCAGTACAGGTGCCCAAGGAAGCTGTAAGAGGGCATTGGACCTCCTGGAGTTGGGGTTACAGGTGGTTGTAAGCTGCCTGACGTGGGTGCTAGGAATCAAACTTGGGCTAAGAACAACCACTAATCCTGTTAATCCCCTGAACGAGAGCAAAGACTAGGATCCGGGTTCTCTTGTCAAATTAAGCAAGCTTTATTTTCTGTCTAGATTTATTTTATTTCTAAAGTAGGGTTTGAGAAAATAGCATTGAACACAGGAAAAAGTGGGGCTTATATAGCCCCCAAAACTGCAAGGCTAGGGGAGTTTCCAAGGGTTTGGGGTTATCTGGGAACTTGGCAGAACATCTCATCTTGTCAAGGTGGAGGTCAGAGTATAGGGTGGGGAACATGTCAGATTCCGTAAGATGGGTCAAGACCTGGTCAAACCCAAGTTTTACAGAAAACGGGAATGAACTTACTTCAGCCTTATAACCAGATGGCTTTTAATCTTAAAATGGAGTCAGGCTGGTCATCAGTCCATCTCTCCAGTCCATGCTTTTGCATTTTTTAAGTGTCTAAAATACCTGACATATATGTCTTAGAAGGGGAAGCATTTCTTTTACTTATTGGGAATCAAATTCAGGGTCTTGTACATGCCAGGCAAGTGCTCTACCACTGAGCTACACTCCAAACTCCTGCTTTTTTGTTTGTTTGTTTGTTGTTTTGTTTTATGTCTGAAATGGAATGAGCCATGCAGTCTAAGCTGCCCCTGAACCCTTGGTCCTCCTGCCTCGAACTCCTGAGTATCGGGATTACAGGCATACACCATCCATTGTGCCTAACAGATATATTTGTGCTTGCAGTTCAGAGATTTCAGCCCACAGTTCTTGGCCCTGTGGAGTCTGGGTCCATGGTGAGGCAGAGGAGCATATGGCAGAGGCCACTCACCTCCTGGTGGACAGGAAGCAGAGAGAATAAGGATCTACAGTACAGTGATAACCTTCAAAGAGACCCTTTCTTCTTCTAGCCAGACCCCAGTTCCTAAAGCATTTGCCACCTCCAAAATGGTGCCACTAGCTAGAGACCAAGCCTTCCAAACAGGAGCTTGTGGGGAACATCTCACATCCAAACCATCACAGTACCCAAGAACACCACCTGCTTCCGCTGGATGGATTAGCTCTTTATTTCTTTTGAAAAGTTTAATTATTTGTGTCTGTGTATGTATATGTGTGTATTCACATGTGAGTGTGTGTTCAGGGGTCAGAAGAGGGAGCTGGGTGTCCTCCATTACTCTCTTCCTGAACCAGGTACCTGCATTTTCTCACTAGACTGGAAGCAAGGAAGCCCCAATAATCCTTCTGTCCCTCCTCCTCCTCAGAGCTGAGTTTATGGGCATTCTGTGGTCCCCGGGAGTGGTGGTTTGAATAAGAATGGCCCCCAGAGGCTCATATGTTTGAATGCTTAGTCACCTTTCACCTTGAAAGGACTGGAAGGATTAAGGGGTGTGGCCTTATCTGGACTGGGTGTGGTGGCCCCCACCTTTAATCCCAGTACCCAGGAGGCAGAGGCAGGTGGATTTCTGAATTTGAGGCCAGCTTGGTCTACAGAGCAAATTCTGGGACAGCCAAGGCTACAAAGAGAAACATTGTTGGGGGGGGGGGGTGGGGGGAAGAGGTGTGGCCTTGTTGGAGGGAGTGTGTCACTGGGGGTGGGCTTTGAGGTTTTAAAAGCCCTTACAAGCCCAGAGTCAGTCAGTCTCTCTCTCTCTGTCTCTCTCTGTCTCTGTCTCTGTCTCTCTCTCTCTCTCTCTCTCTCTGTCTCTCTCTCTGTCTGTCTCTCTCTCTGTCTCTGTCTCTCTGGATCATCTGGATCAGGATGTAGCCCTCCACTGCTGCTCCAGTGTCTGCCTGCATGCCGCCATGCTTCTGCCATGATGATAATGGACTAAACCTTAAGCTATAAACAAGCCATCAATTAAATGCTTTCTCCTATAATAGTTGTCTTGATCATGGTGTCTTTTCACAGCAATAGAACAGTGACTAAGACACCTGGTTTGTTACATAGGTAGATGCTGGGATCTGAACTCCAGTCCTCACATCACACAGTAAGCACTCCCAACCTCTAAACGTCTCTCCAGCCCTTCTTTTCTTTCCCTCCCTCCTTTCTTTCTTTCTTTCTTTCTTTCTTTCTTTCTTTCTTTCTTTCTTCCTTCCTTCCTTCCTTCCTTCCTTCCTTCCTTCCTTCCTTCCTTCCTTCCTTCCTTCCTTTCTTTCTTTCCCTTGAGCTCTGCACCTGAGGTTGACCCAGCCTGGTGTCCTTGTTCCCTCCTCTGGAGTGATCTGGCTTTTCCCAGAGGCTAGCACACTAGCCTGTTGTGATCTCCCTTCTGCCTTCTATTGGTCTCATCCATTTTTTATGAACTTATTTGTGTTTCTTTTTTCTTTTCTTTCTTTTTTTTTTTTGTTTTGTTTTTTGAGACAGGGTTTCTCTGTGTAGCTTTGCGCCTTTCCTGGATTTCACTCTGTAGACCAGGCTAGCCTTGAACTCACAAAGACCCACCTGCCTCTGCCTCCCAAGTGCTGGGATTAAAGGCATGCTGCGCCACCACCGCCCTGCTGTGTTTCTTTTTAAAATTCCACCTTGCTCCCCACTCCATGCCTAGCTGCTGCTTGAGGCTTCAAGTTAGGAAAAGAAACATCACTCTTTCCTTCAGCATCTGGCAAGATGAGCCGAGCTTTCCAGAGCAAACTGAGGGCTCTGAGGATTTGCCTGCACTTCACAGTGACTACCAGGAAACCTCTCTCACCAGAGGGCCTGTGGCCATCACATCTGTTGCTGTGTCCCAGCTCCTGGGAACTGGAAGCTTACCCCTTACCTGACCCTGGGACTCTCCCTCCCCTAGGAACCTTGGCAGATCTCATCCCAGGCAGTGAGTGGCGGTCAGATGTAACAAAAGCCCATAGAGTCACAGAGGCAGAGTCCATGTTATAAGATAGGAAAGCGGATGTTTGTGGTCAGTAGAGACAGCAGCATCAGACTAACTGAGGAGAGGGCCAAAATCTCAGACAGGATGGAGAGCTGCTTAAATCCTATGGCCATAGGCAAGATCAACAACCTCAATTTTCTAGCAATTATGAGAAAGCTTAATAATGATGGCACGTGATTATGAATCTGACACTACCTTTATGGAAGCTTGGGGTCTAGGGCATTGGGGTTCATTAGGCCAGTCTCTCTACTTTGTGTATTTTGCTAAACTTTTGCATAATGACACATTAAGAGATGGATGAGATAACCAGAGTTCAGTAGTTGGGAGCCTGAGGAAAGAAGACCACTTGAGCCCAGGAATTCTGGCCTACCCGAGTAATACAGAGAGCATCCTCCCCACAATTAAAAAATAAATAAGTAGGCCGGTGGTGGCACTCACCTTTAATCCCAGCACTCAGGAGGCAGAGGCAGATGAATCTCTGTGGATTCGAGGCCAGCCTGATCTACAAAGTGGATTCCAGAATAGGCTCCAAAAGCTACACAGAGAAACCCTGTCTCGAAAAACCAAAGAAAAACCAAAAACAAATAAGTAAAAAGAAAAAAGAATTAAAAATGTTGTAGAATATTTAATAGTACTTAGAAATTGTACTGTGTCGCTCTCGGCCTTAGCGCCATCTTCCCTGGGACCCCTGCGCCATGAGAGCCAAGTGGAGGAAGAAGCGGATGCGCAGGCTGAAGCGCAAGAGGAGAAAGATGAGGCAGGGGTCCAAGTAGACAGGGCTCGTGCACCCGCGAGGCCGGAGGAGCCCGAAGCAAGGGACGCTGGAGGCCGGGGCTTTGGTGCAGTCGCCGGACTGTGTGCTACCATCGCAGGAGTCTGATGGACCCGGGGCATCGCTGCCCGCTCGCAGGGACCGCCCCAGAGACCTTCGTTACCGCCAGACCCGCCCCGCCGGCCCTCTGCCCCGGACCGGTGGCATTCTGGACTCGCTCTGTTCCCACTTGTGGCCGGGTGTAACTCGTGTACAATAAACCATCTTTCTCGCAAAAAAAAAAAAAAAGAAGAAAAAAGAAAAAAGAAAGAAATTGTACTGTGTCATTAAATAAAAAACAAAACTGGTGGGCTGGAGAGATGGCTCAGCAGTTAAGAGCACTAGCTGCTCTTCCAGAGGTCCTAAGTTCAATTCCCAGCAACCACATGGTGGCTCACAACCATCTGTAATGAGATCTGGTGCCCTCTTCTGGCTGCAGGCACACATGCAGGCAGAACACTGTATACATAATAAATAAATAAATCTTAAAAAAACAAAAACAATTGTGTAGCATGAATCTTAAATGGTTCTTATTAATAAAAATAAACCTGGAGCTAGGTATTGGGGTGAATGCTGGAAGATCAGAGAAGCAGAACAAGCCACAGCTTCAAAAGCTTCTAGTTCCTGGTCTTCACGCCTTATATATCTTTATGCTATCTGCCATCACTTCCTGGGATTAAAGGCTCACTTCTTGGGATTAAAGGCGTGTGTCACCATGCCTGGCTGTTTCCAAAGTGGCCTTGAACTCACAGAGATCCAGAGGGATTTCTGCCTCTGGAATGCTAGGATTAAAGGCATGTGCTACCACTGCCTATCCTCATGTTTAATATTGTGACTGTTTTGTCTCTGACCCCAGATAAGTTTATTAGGGTGCACAATATTTCAGGGAACACAATACCACCACACAATTGACTAAAGCTGTTAACTCAGGTATGTAAAACAATGTCTGTTTTTAAATTTTTTAGGTATTAAGAAAATGGCTTTGGAATATGGCTGAACTGGTAAAGCATTTGCCAGATCTGGGGTTTGGATCTCCAGCACTCACATAAAAACCCAGATGTAATCCCAGCTGTGAGGAGACAGAGACAGCAGATCCCCGGAGCTCACTAGCCAACCAGTCTAACTGATCAGTGAGCCCCAGGTCCAGTGAGAGACCCAGTCTCAAAGAACAAGGTAGCAAGCCATTGAGGAAGACACATGCTGTCTACCTCTGGTCTCCACACACATGTACACTCACACAAACATATACAAATTAAAAAATTAAGCCAATTTCTCAAAGAATTCATAAAAACTTTTTTTTTAAAGAAATTAAGCCAGGCATGGTGGCTCATGCATATAGCCTCAGCCCTTTGGAGGCTGAAGTGAATGGATTGCTTTGGGTTCATTGCCAGCCTGGACTACCTTTTCCTAAAAAACAAAATGGGGGCCAGCAAGATGGTTCAGCAGGTAAAGGTGCTTGTGGCCAAGTCTGATGATCTAAGTTCGATCCCCAGGACCCCACATGGTTGAAGGAGAGAACCAATTCCTGAAAGTGTTCTCTGACGTCCATACATGTGCCATGGAAATCATGCACCCACACACATACACATAAATAACGTACACACATAAACTTTGTTTTAAAAGCCACTCAAAATACTAGATTTTTCATAGGTGTCCCAGAACCAAACAGAAAAAGTATTCACCTATGACATGGGGGGGGGGGCAGGACACAAAGATTTATGTCTTTCTAACTAATTTTTACAAGTGTTCTAGTCAAGAGGCCCTGAGTCATTCCCAGCACTTCAGGAAAGGAATGAGGAAAGAAAGAGAAATTTCCTACATTTCTAAGTGCATTTTCCTACATTTCTGAGTGCATTTCTAAGTGATTACCTGGCAAAGGGCTGAAAGAGAGGAGCCAGGGGTAGAGCTGGCTGCCTAGGAGAAGCAGAGACCTATCTGGACTGTTTTAATTTTTCACGAGAATATATTCATACATTCTGCATAATTAAAAATTAATAACACCCAAAATACTCTCTGTGAATACACACTGATGTTAGCAAGGAATCTCCACAGACGTGAGATGGTCTTAGTTCTTCTCTATAATTTATGAATCTCCTACTGTGAGCACTTATGACTTCCGCTATCAAAGTTGAGGGAGGAGAGAGGGGAGATGAGGGAAGAGGCTGTGGTGTTGGTTGTAGAGCATTTTCCTAACGTGTTACTGTGTGTGAGGCTCTGGGTTGGATGGAGCCCAGTACCAATTAAAAAAAAATACAAGTACAACGTAGCTGGGCATGGTCACGCACACCTTTAATCCCAGCACTTGGAGGCATAGGCAGGGGGATCTCTGTGAGTTCCAGGCCAGCCTGCTTCGTCTACAAGCAAGTTACAGGCCAGCCAGGGCTACATAGTGAGACCCTAAAAGCAATTCAGGGAGGTAAAGGTTTATTTCAGCTTAAGGTTCATAATCCATCACGGAGAGGAGCCAAGGCAGGAACTCAAGGCAGAAACCTGGAGTTAGGAACTGAAACAGAGGCCGTGGAGGGACATGCTCACTGACTTATTCTCCAAGTTCGCAATCAGCTACCTTTCTTATACAGTTGCCTAAGACCACCTACCCAGAGATGGCACCTTCCACAGTGGCTGGGCCCTCCCACATAAATTAATTAGGTCAATCTGATGGGAGAGGATTTTCTTTCTTTTTTTGTGGAGCCAGGGAGTTCAAGACAGGGTCTCTCTGTGTAGCCCTGGCTGTTCGAGAACTCAGAGATCTGAGTGCGGGGATCAAAAGAGTGAGCCACCAACACCAACATCCCACTGCCTATTTGATGGAGGCATTCTTTTTTTTTTTTTTTTTTTTCATTTTCTGTGTGTAACAGCCTTGGCTGTCCTGGAACTCAATTTGTAGACCAGGCTGGCCTCAAACTCACAGAGACCTGCCTGCCTCTTTCTCCCAAGTTCTGGGATTACAGGTGTTGTACCCGGTTTGAGAAACCCCCAGAGACTACCAAGAAGCCAGTTTCCGATACAAGCACACAAGGGTCCTTTTATTGTCAGGTTAGAACATGGGCCACCACACGGCAGATTGAGGGAAATGTGGCGGCGGCAGCAGGCCCAGGGGTGGAGAGTTTTTATAGGGAAAAAACCACAAGCCGGGAATTACATGCTTTGGCAACTTGGGGTTGGGTAGAAGGGATATGGGGCAAAGTGGTTTTTTGAAACTATTGGTCTAGACTTTGGGTGCGAAACCACATTTGAAACCATTGGGTTAGACTTTTTGGCAGGGAACCACAACCTGCTGAACAGGATTATCTGGACTGCTCAACAAGATTATCTAGATATCTTCAAGGGCCATAAACCTCAGATAGGATGTCTGCAGGAACATACTGCTCTGTATCCGTTTGAGTTGTCCTGGCACATTCTTGAGGTCCTTCCTGGAACTGAGTACAGCAGATGATCTGAGATGGTGGCCCTTTTCCTAAAATGGAGTCTGTATTGCCTTACCACCATACTGGCTGGAGGCATTCTCTTAATTGAGGTTTCTTTTCCCAGATAACTCTAGTTTGTGTCAAGTTGACAAAAAAAAAAAAAAAAAACTATCCAGGACAAATGGTTCCTTCAAAGAATATCTTTATTTCCAGAGAGAGATCTTTAATGTGTAAGTTTATGCAATCTGACTCCTTAAATCTATACCCTGCAATTTAATATTTGAAGTAAAGACTTCTTCATTAGAAAAACATATTCAGGCTGGAAAGATGGCTCAGTGGGTAACCCAAGCCTGACCGTTACGATATTGCACAAGGGAGGCCCCGTCTGGATGGGCCAGGGTACCCCAGGGTGAGGGGAAACATGCCGGGCAGATGCAGCGGAGGGCTGCGGTGCGTGGACAGTCACCCACACCCCGGGCACTGCATCCACGTGGAAGTAAGTTTATAACAGAGAGGTGAATAGAAAGATGGGGAAAGAAGGAGGCAGGAAAAACGAGAGATGGGGGAGGACAGGGCCGAGGGTGCACACCTAGTGGGAATGGAGAGAGAGACTGGGGGAGGGGCAGTTTTCTTTTTTAAAGGGGACTTTCTGTCAGGACACTGGGCAGGTCTCCAAGGGGTGGGTCAGAATACTAACACTAACAACCTGAGTTTGATTTCTAAAGCTCATATAAAAGTGGAAGAAGAGAGAACAAACTCCAGAGTTGTCCTCCGACTCAACATGACTCCAATGTGAATGCCCACCCCCCCCCTCTCACACACACACACTCACACACACACACACACACACACCAAATAAAAAAGTGATGTTCTGATGCCTGCTACGAAGAAATGTGGTCAAGAGCCTGGATAGATGGCTCAGCAGTTAAGAGCACTGGCTGCTCTTCCAGAGGACCTGGGTTCAATTCCCAGCACCCACATGGCAGCTCACAACTAACTGTCTGTAACTCCAGTTCCAGGGGTTCCGACACCCTCACACAGACATACATGCAGGCAAAACACCAATGCACAGGAAATAAAAATAAATAATTTTAAAAAAGACATGCTGGTGGTCAAAACACCAGATAATAATATAGAAGTTTAGGCTAGGAGTTTGAGGCCAGCCTGGGCCACATAGACAGATCCTGCTTCAAAAGGGCAAACGCTAACTAAACAACCGAACAAGCAAACAAAACATGGCTTTAATATAAAATATCCCCAATTTAAAGCATCCTAAATGTGTCAAATCCTGTCTAGGTATGTGGGGAAATTCTCAAAAACATCCTCACAATCAGGAATCAGAGCTGTGTTCTGACCTCTGAAGGAAAGAAAGACAGATGCTCTTAAACAGAGATGCGCCCCGGAGAAATTGGCAGCTGATGCTTATAGCTGCCCACAACTCGGAAGTCTTTTCCCAGGGGCAGTAAGTACACCTGTCATACTGTCTAAGCTTGGGAGCTTCTGCACAGCATCCCTGGAGAGCAAGGATTTAGTCTGTCAACGTTTTAGGAGGCTCCTCGGTTAACTACTGTTGACTCTCTATTTGAATTTCCGCAGCCTGCAGTAAAAATAATAAACCACCAGGTGGCAGCAAATGCCCAGCAAGTGAAGTCAATCCCTTTTCAAAATTCAAGGACCTGTGCGGTCCTGCAGGATAACCATGGCTCAATCACGCAGCTGAAATTTTCTTTTGAGACAAAATCTCATATATCCCAGGCTGACCTCATACGTGCTATGAAGCTGAAGATCACCTTGAACCTGTGATCCTCCGGCCCCCACCTCACGCATGCTGGGATTACAGGCATTTGCTACCATACCAATCTGCCAGTGTAGTCTACAGTACTGTTTGAGGGGAATACGATATAGAGTGAGCTATTCACATCTCTTCCCAACTATGTTCAGTAACATCACACTGGTAGTGTGAAGTTGGATGTTACTGGTAAGAGCTTCGTGATGGAGCGTTTGTCTACTATGAGTGAGGCCTGGGTTCCATCTCTAGCACTGGAGGAAAAAAAAACTTAAATAAATAAATAAGGTAGCGGTTGCACCACCTAAACTGGCAAACCTAAAAGCCAGGCTTGATTTATTACTTGGTGACTGTCTGGATTTAAGAAAATGATGGAGGCTGGGTACAGTGGCACGTGCCTTTAATCCTGCATTTGAGAGACAGAGGCAGATAGATAAAATAAGTTCAAGGCCTGCCTGGTCTACATATTGAGTTCCCAGGCCAGCCAGAGGTACAGAATGAGACTTTGTCTCAAAAAAAAAAAAAAAAGAAAGAAAGAAAGAAAGAAA
>CABHPQ010148397.1:2053-23486 GCA_902168405.1 Peromyscus aztecus
TGTGTGTGTGTGTGTGTGTGTGTGTGTGTGTGTGTGTGTGTGTATTGTGACTGGTTTATTTTGCTGAGCATAATGTCTTCAGAATTCATCCATGTTGTAGAATATGTCAGAATTTCCTTAAGACTGAGTACTCAATTCTATACCATATTTTGCTTATCTAATCATCCGTCAATAGATGACTGTTCAGTTTTGGTTTGGAGATGGAGTCTCACTATGGTGACCTTAGCTGGTCTGGAACTCACTATGTAGACCAGGTTAGCTTCTCAAACTTGTAGCAATCTTCCTGGCTCTGCCTCCCAAGTACTGAGATTATAGGACTGAGCCACCACATCCACCTGTTTTCTTACGTGTTTCTTTGGAAGGGTAGTGTAGTGTTTTTAAGTTTGAATTATCATTTTTAACTTCATGGTTTATGACTTTGGTGTCACGTATAATAACTTGCTGTCTCATCCAAAGCCTCAGAGCTGTTTCACTGGCGGTCCTCATTTGAAGTTCTACACTAAGTGGTCTGTTTTGTGCTGTTTCTGTATATGGTGTGTAATTAGTGCTTGTCCCTTCCTCTTCAAGAGGGAGCTGCTTTCTTTTCCTCTTTTTCTCTCCTTGCCTTTGTGGGGTTTTTTTGTTTTGTTTTGTTTTGTTTTTATTTTTTCACAACAGGGTTTCTCTGTGTAGCCCTGGCTGTCCTGGAAGTCACTTTGTAGACCAGGCTGGCCTGGAACTCAACAGAGATCCACCTGCCAAGTGCTGGGATTCAGGGCGTGTGCCACACCCACCCAGTGCCTTTCTTTTCTAATATGGCTCCTCAGTTGTTCCAGTACCATTTGATGAGAAAAAAAATTTTTTTTTCTCCACTGAATATCTCATTATCTTTGTTGGAAGCTAGTGTACCGTGAGTGTGTGTGTCTGTTCCCTGAAGTGATTTATGTTACATTGGTCTGTATATCTGTGCTTACACTAACGCTCCACTATTTGATTACTATAGCTTGATTATGCTTTGTTCTTTTTATTTTTTATTTATTTATTTATTTATTTTCTTTCTTTCTTTTTTTTTTTTTCTTTCGAGACAGGGTTTCTCTGTGTAGCTTTGCGCCTTTCCTGGAACTTGCTTTGTAGACCAGGCTGGCCTTGAACTCACAGAGATCCGCCTGCCTCTGCCTCCCGAGTGCTGGGATTAAAGGTGTGTACCACCACTGCCCGGCGCTTTGTTCTTTTTAAAATTATTTTTCTGTAATGGTCTTTTGTTTTTTTTCATTTAAAAGTTTTATTAATTTGTTGATATCTATGTAAAAGCCTGTTGGGATTTTTTGATTATGTGTGGAGCCTGTAGATCAGTTTGGGGGAAATTGAAGTCATAATAATTTCCTCCATTGATACAGGCATTTTTTTCTTGCTCTCCTTTTCATGTATTCTCTGAACTTTCTGGAAAACTGTAGGAGAAGGGAAGTGATATTTACTAACTGCCTATTCCAGGGCAGGTTCTTTTCATATCTTATCTCAGTGTTTCTGTCGGCATACATGTCCTGTGCTTTGCCTTAAATAACATTAAGTCACTTGATTAGAAATGGCTTCCCTTTTAAGTTCTTATTCAACTTAATTATGCCAAGGAGACATTCTCAGAGTGGCGCTGGTATGTCCTGAACACTGATCTAGCACTTCCTAATCTTTGCAACAAAGAGGGGACCTCAGGCTTGGAGTCTTTGGCAAGATACCTTGCTAGAATTTGTGACATGGATTTTGTTTTCATTGTGTTTGTTTTTAACTTGCCTTCTACTTATGTCAGCTGATATGGGTTTTCCTTAACAATCGTGACAGAAAGTCTGACTTTCTGGGGTATCATTTACTTTCAGTGAACATGTTCTGTGAGCTTTGACTAATGTATACAGTAGAATCAGTTCCATTATAATCAAGATATAGAACATTCTGTCATCCTGAGTTTTCTGCTTCTGTAGTAGTCAATGCCTTTCCCACCCAAGTCCATGCTAACTTTTAATCTATTTCCTTTCCCTGTAGTTTTGACCTTTTCAGGGTGTCATATAAATGAAAAAATACAGCATTTTCCCACTTAAAGATGGAGTAATAGTGTCACGATTTACCCATCTTTGCCTGCAGCAGACACCTTTTTGCTGCTCAGTGGCATTTCGTTAGAAGAATGTGCTGCAGTTTGTCCATTTACTAATTGAAGGGCTATTGCACTTTCAGTTTTTGGCAGTTATGAGTAGAGCCACTATAAATAGGAATGGGTTTGTGTGAGAGCACAATTTTCATTTCTAAGTAAGAATGTGGTTTATGGTCATGCCATAAGTGTAATATATGTTTGGTTTATAGGTGATTTTGCAAGCTTTTCTAAAAAGGCTATACCCTTAATCCCTCACCAACAGTGTTTGACTTCCACATTGTTCTACATCTCACATTCCTTCTTAAATTAACTTTTTAAGTGAGATGATTTTTTAAAGAAATTTGCTTTTTTTTATGTATATGAGTGCTCTATCTGCATGTATACCTTTATGCCAGAATTCCACATTGTTCTACATCTCACATTCCTTCTTAAATTAACTTTTTAAGTGAGGTGATTTTTTAAAGAAATTTGCTTTTTTTTTTATGTATATGAGTGCTCTATCTGCATGTATACCTTTATGCCAGAAGAGGGCATCAGATCCCACTATAGATGGTTGTGAGCCACCATGTGGTTTCTGGGAATTGAACTCAAGACTTCTGGAAGAGCATCTAGTGCTCTTAACCACTGAGCCATCTCTCCAGCCCCAAGATGATTTTTTTTTAAAGAGTAAACAACAGCTTAGGTAATTTGTTGTTATGACAAGGTTGTAAGTAGATACAGACCATGTGGGTACACAAAAATGACCATTTCTTTTTTGATATTAATATATTCCCATTTTACAGACTAGGAAACCAAGGATCTGAAAGACTAAAGTCACAGAACCAGGACATTCTCAGGACTCTAGATCAGTTTTGTCTGATTTCCATATTTTCAATTATGTTAGGTCTAAGTTTTTAAGCCAGATTTGAACTTTTACACCTTCACAATGTAGAGTGCAGCTGTTAAAGCGCCTTAGAGATGTGATGAGAAATTGTGACTTTAACTCTCGACGGCAGGAGCATTGCTGTCATTCTTTTAAGCCTGAACACTGAACGCGGCATCTAGGTTTTTCTTAGGCCTCTGAGGATTGGATGTTCTTTAGCACTCAGCACACACACATCTGCCGTGTGGCCTGGTTGCTATGCATTCATTAGTTCCCCTTCCCTGACTGTGTGCTCCCTGTTGATGAGGACTGTGTTCTTTGTTTCTTTAGCAGCTAGCAAGGCCTGTCACATGGGAAACATTCAGTCTTTGAAGACTGACAGGTTCTTGAATGTGACTATGCAATCCAGTTGTGTAGGACACAATTCCTAAAAATTAGGGAAAGGGCTTTTAATTAATAAAACACTATTGCTGGACCCCTTTTCCCATATGTGGTAGGCTCTGTCCTAGACATTCTGACTAGTACACATAATGGTTAGTCTTTGCAATAATTCTGACTCCAGCTAGGTGAAAAGGTCCTAAAGTACTTTCAGGATGCACACACAGCTTACCTATATGTACATGCACACACACTAAGAGAAGTATTCATAGCATGGAATAGGGTACATGAAAAAGTGTGCAATGTCAACATACTGCTTTGCTCCAGCCTGGGAAGATGGCTCAGCGGGTAATGCTCACTGTGCAAGCCTGAGAACCCCAGCACACCATGTGTGACAGCACATGCCTGTAATCTCAGCACGGGGAGGTGGGGATTGATGAACTGATGAGAGACCCTGTCTCAAAAATACATTGGAGAGTGATAAAAGAAGGCACCTGACATCAGCTTCACACACAATGTACACGCATGTGTGCGTGCACACACACACACACACACACACACACACACACACACACACACAAATAATAATGAAATTGAAGCTTGTCCATCATCCTAGATTTGAACCCATTTTTCCCTGTCTGGTTCTCAGTTCTTCTAACAGGCACTTCATGTAGTGTTTGGTGTAATTTTTCTATAATGGAAATGTGTTTGTGTCCTTCCCACTCTCTCAGGATTAGCTAATGTCTTCTGTGACTTGCTAGGTGCTCATGGCCTGGCACCCTTCCCCGATTTTAACCCATCCTGCCCTTCCCTCCTCTCTGCTTCAAGGTTGGCTTTCTACTTCAAGAGCTTTGCTTAGACTCTGCAGAGCTTGACTGTTCTTCTGCCTTCCCTCACCCACTTGCCTTTCTCTTTTCATCCCTCCCTCCCTCTTTGTCTTCTCTTCCTTTATTTTGAGATCGGGTTTCATGTAGCCCAGGTTGGCCTTGACTATGTAGTTGAAGATGATCCTTCTGCCTCCCTCTCCGGGTGCTGGGATTAATGGTGTGTGCTGCTTTGTTTTAGTTAATTCTGTGCTGGGGATTGAGCCTGGGGCTTCATGCTTGCTAAGCACGCTCTCTACCGACTGAGCTACATCCTCAGCCAGCCCCAGGTTTTTCTTGGGTGTCATCTTGATTATTACTTCTTTAAGAAAGCTTATTAAATCCTTGTGCTGTATATTCAGGAGAAATAAAGGATATATATGTTCCCTTTCGTAGCACACATTCCTTATTCTTGTATTTATTTCACAATGACTTTCAGATTATGTTCTGTATTATCTTAAGTTCTATAAGGTAATGCTGCTTCTGTCTTCATTAGTGGTCCAGTCCTAAGAGCTGGCCTAGTCTGCAGTACGTTCTAGGTAAATGCTGCTTGATTTGGGTTGTGTTCCAGGCCTCATGGACAAGCTTCCTAGAGCAGCAGGATGAACGGCATCCTGGTTTGGGCTTCTTTCTTGGCTCTTTGCTGCAATAGCTCAGCATAAAGAGCTGTTTGTTTTACCGATTCATTGCTCTGCATTGGGTGAGGTTTTCCAACTGTTGTATCACTAGGCATTCACATCGCCCAGCTTTCCAGAGATGAATTTGTTTTCTGGTGATTCTCATTTCATTTTTGTCTCTGGGGTGAGGATGGAGGTGTGGGGATAATAGCTGTGACCTTGAGATGGAATTGGACTAGAAGAGCAGCCTGCCAGCTTCTGTTCCGCCTGCGGTCTGAATTGTGCAGCTGCTGCTCCTACTGATTTGCCTGCCTTCCTTTGCTAAGCAGCTGCCTGGGGGACAGAAATATTCATCAAGGAGCGGCTTCCAGGCCTGGAGCTCACCAGCCTGTGTTTCATGAAGTGTGAAAGTACCACTCAGCATCACTGGCTGTGAGGCCACTCTTTCTTTACCTTAAAGAAAAAGATCCATTTTCAAAAAAAAAAAAAGTTGAAGTCTAGCTTTGTGTGTGTTTGACTGTTTGTTTGGGCAGCACTGAGGACTGAATGTGGGGTCTAACGCATGCTCCACAGGCTCTCTTCCCCAGAGTTCCCTGGTATTTGCTGTGCTGGGGAGGGAGTCCAAAGAAAGCACTAGCAACTGGGTTGACTCTGGGTTTTCACTTCTCCTTTTCTGGGTCTGCTTGTTGACCAGCTCTTTATTCAGCGTTGAGAACTGGAAAGTAAAGAGAATATAGATAAGTGAAGAAAATTACCTGGACTCTAACTACTTAAAGACATCGTCTACTTTGAAATGACCAGTTTTCTCAGTTATCTTTATTTATTCTTAGTTTTCTCATTTATTCATTCAGATGGGGACTCATTATGTAGCCAAAATGGCCTTGAACATCTAATCACCCAGCCTCCACTCCCAAGTGCTGGTATTACAAGTGTGTGTGGGGAGGGGGGCAGCTGTCTTCCTCAATTGGTCTCCACTTTATTTTTTGAGGCAGGGTCTCTCATTGAACCTCGAGCTCAGTGATGCAGCTAGATTGGCTGGTAAGCAAGCCCCAGGGATCCCTCTATTCCCACCTTTCAAACTCTGGGAATCCAGGCACTCACTGCTATACCTGGAGTTTTAAATGGTGCTGGGGATCCGAACTCAGGTCCTCATGCTTGCAGAGCAGGCACTGTACTGACTGAGCCAACTCCCCAGCTTCTGCTGCTCTCTTTGAGCAGCTCTAGGTAAGCGGTAAGCACCTGAATCCTCTTTTTGGTTTTTTGAGATGGGGTTTCTCTGTGTAGCCCTGGCTGTCCTGGAACTCACTCTGTAGAACAGGCTGGTCTTGAACTCAGAGATCCATTCTCTGTCTCCCTAGTGCTGGGATTAAAGGGGTGTGGTATCACTGCCTGTCGTAATTAGTATTTCGTTTCTCTTTAGTTTGATGAGCTTTTCGGTGAAATAAATGCAACATTAATACCTTATTTCTGCGTAGCCATTGGTTCAGTCTCACCACCATATCGGATCCTCAGAATGTGCTCACAGAGGCTCAGATTGTAATCTCATTTACTCATGAAGCTCAGAGGGGCAAGTGGCTTACCTAAGCTCATATTGTTGATAAATGGCAGACTCCAAGCACGCTGCTCTTCCGTGTAGAGCTTAGCCTGCTGAAGCTAACAGAGGAGCATAGACTTGGCAGTAGTGATTCCCAGGCTAGGTGACTGAATCATTCTGTCCCACCACTGGAGGAGTCCTCATGGCATTCAGTGGGTAGAAGTGGGAATACATAGACCAGCACCCACAGTGAGAATTGCCTGGTCTGGAATGTTGAAAGAGCTGTTCCAGAACTGTTGGATATAACACCTTATTTCTCCAGAGCAAGCACAGTGATCAGGGCTCACCTCCAAAGTATACCTAAGTGCTGGGCTGGATTCCCTTAGAACAGGCTCTTGTTCAGTAGCAGCAAATAACGTATTATCACCAGGGTTATAGTCAGGGTCTTGTGTCAGTCAATGTCAAGGGGGCACAGAAAGGCTGTATTCCCTCAGAGTTCAGAGATGTCTGGAAAAGGTAAAGGTGTCTGCTTACCTTGACACTGGCTGCAGGAGATATGACATGGAGCAGTGGTTGTACTCACAGATGACCCTGGTAGACGGGGTGGGGTGCTGCTGGCCTGAGTGGACACTCAACAGCTAACTCTTCTTCTGCAGTTATGCGATGCCCACCAAAACCATGGAGGTGATGCGGCTACCAGCCCAAGGCAACAAAATGGTCCTAGACTCAGTCCTTACTACCCATGAGCGAGTGGTTCAGGTAGGTACTCTGGGGGATCCCCAAGTGCTTTTGCTTCTCTGGTTTCCACTCTCCCTCTTTCTTTCCATTTGTCACACAGTTTTTCCTCTTGTCCTTCCTGCCCTTAAACGATGGTGTACTCCAGAGCTGGGTTCTTGACTCCTCTACCTCTCCTGTTATGAAACTGCATTTGTTCCCCAAGCTTCATTGTATACCAATACCCCTAGGTATACACACACACACACACACACACACACACACACACACACACACACACAATCTGTTGGCTGAGCTCAAATTTAGTAGACCTGGTTGTCCAATGGACTTTGTGGATGTTCCACAGTGTATTCGCTGACCTCATTGTGTGGAAAATTAATTGTTCAGGACAACTTCTCAAAATCCTTTGAGCCTAATCTTTAATCCTTCTTTGTCTTCTGATACTTGTTCAAGATGGCACTTCATTAATTTTTGTGGCCAAGTAATATTCCATTGTATGGAATTTTATTTACATTTCCATTGTATTCCCCTTTTAATCCACCAAAGAACCTTATCAGCAGGGTAGTAAGAATGTTGAGGGAGCAATACCCAAATCTAAACATGCTCATTTTAAAATGACTTTGAAATGTTTAAATCTTTAAATAGTAATTTGCTTATGATGTACGCTAGGTGGCTGTCCCTTGCTGCTGAGGCCCACAGGCTGAAGTAGTAGCACTAGTGCATTGTGGGTTCCTCCTGCTGCTCTTTGATGACTGTCCCTTTCTCTCCAGCCACAGGAGCTTATCTGGATTTTCTAATGCTGCTATACAGTTCACAGTTTACTGAATGCTGCGCCCTCAGCCCTGAAAACTGACCATGCTGCTGTCTAAGTCTCCTGATTTAATCCCATTTTCCTCCAAGACTTCACCCAGACATTATCCACTCTTGAAGCTTGCTTTGCCTTTCTCTTGACTGAGTTAAGTTGTTATGTCTCTTGTGGTCCTCACAGTACTCTTTGTGCCTTTCCATCACACATCTGACTCACCTCTGGATTCTCAAGCCAGGCCTGACACCAGCACCTGGCCAGTGTGGTAAACCCGAATTGCATCAGAAAATCAGTATTGGTCTGGTTGTGACATTCCCTGCCTACAGGAACATTGGCAACCAAACATCTCAACAAACAGCAAGAAGTCCTGTGGGGACTGGGCTGAGTGTCAGCCTCTCCACACTGGAGCTGCAGGGAGCCTTGGCCCTGCTTGCCCGTCACCTGGCCTTCAGCGCCCTCCTTAGGCATCTTTCTTCCTTTGCAGATCAGCGGTCTGAGTGCTACGTTTGCAGAGATTTTCTTGGAAATACTCCAAAGCAATCTTCCAGAAGGAGTCAGGTTGTCAGTGAGGGAGGTAGGTACCAGTGTGGAAAGAGGCTCCTGGTGGCCTACGTGTGCTCACAGTGAGGGTAAAGAAGTCAGTGCTGCTTGGCTTTTGAAACAACAGAGGAATGTGTATCTCAGCTGCTGTCAGGAGAGCTGTGCAGTCTGGTGGCCCTGTGACCATTACTCTAATGCCTCTGAGGTGTCAGGGATGATGCTGTGTGTATCACAGGAGCTGGCCACCATCACAGCATCCTGACTAGGGACTGAGCCCATTACCTCCAGATTCTCTCCTTTCAGGTAGCTGAAAAGCAGAAACATGTTTTAAGATTATAAACAGTATAATGCAATGGTTCTCAACCTTCCTAACACTGTGACTCTTTAATACAGTTCCTCATGTTTTGGTGACTCCCAACCATATAATTATTTTTGTTGCTACTTAATAACTATAATTTTGCTACTGTTATGAATCATAATGTAAATATCTGTGTTTTCTGATGGTCTTAGGCAACCCCTGTGAAAGGGTCATTTGGCCCCCAAAGGGGTCACGATCCACAGGTTGAGAACCACTCCATCAGAGCATTACCTTAGACATTTTCCAGAGTGCCAAGGCACGATTATAGCTCCATTGAATGTATCTGGTAAAGAATGAGAAGCATGCAGAAATTAGCAACATTAGCCCAAATACTGGGTGTTAAGTCTAGTTGCCATGACAATCCTCATGACACAGTTCCCATTAGGTCATGTTAGCCTGGTGTCATTGCTTCATCCAGCTCGCCTTGTTCTGTGCATACCTGTCTGGTGGTTATTTCAGTTTCACAGAGATCTGTGTATGGGACAAGAATGTGCTGGTTGTGCTGAAAATACTACAGTCCTTGTGCATGTAATCCCAGCTCTCAGCAGGCAGAAGCAGGAAGATTGAGGCTAGCCTGGTCTATGTAGCAGATTCAGGGTCAGCCTGGTCTCCATACCAAGACCCTGTCTCAAAAAAGCAAACAAGGCTGGTGAGATGGCCCAGCAGATAAAGGTACTTGCCACCAAACCTGACAGCCTGAAGTCAGTTCCCAGGACCACATGACTCTCAAATGTTGCCCTCTGACTTCCACGTGGGTACACGTGCACACACACTCTACACACACACACACACACACACACACACACACGCACAAAATATAATAAAAAAAACAAAGTTTCTAGACCATATGGCTCAGTGGTAGTGTTACCTTGTATGTGGAAGGCCCTGGTTCCCAACATGATGCAAAACCAAATAAAAACCAAAAATAACTAGAAAATGTCTGTTGTGATACTTAGAGCACCCTGTTTACATATCTGTCTTGCTTCAGCACACTAAGAGGAAGTGTGATTCAGCCTTGATTCCTGGTACTCAGTTCAAGTCTGGGTCATGCTACATACTCATTGAGAAAGGGCTGGCTGTGAACGACCCTGTGCAGAGCTGCCCAAGGGCCCTTTTTGAATATGTATGGGTAGTAAAAGTTCTGTAGTGATTGCCATTTTTTTTCTTTCCTTCTCCCAGCACACCGAAGAAGACTTCAAAGGAAGGTTCAAAGCTCGGCCAGAACTGGAAGAATTGTTGGCCAAGTTGAACTAAACACTGTGAGGAGCCCTTTCATGCCATCACCGGTCTCAGAGAAGTTCTTCCTGCTTGATCAAAATAAGCAGGAGAATGAGTGCTTATACTGGGAATGCCTCCTGTGTCTGTGACATGCTGGGCTTGCCAGTTACCACTTACCTTGGGTATTCTCCACCGAATAAAATCTGCTGTAACCACTGTGTGTGTGTGTGTGTGTGTGTGTGTGTGTGTGTGTCTGTGTATGTGTGTGTATGTATTTGTGTGTGTCTGTGTGTGTATGTATATGTGTGTGTATGTATTTGTGTGTGTGTCTGTGTGTGTGTGTGTGTGTGTGTGTGTGTGAGTTATCCTGTAAACTGTCTTTAAGGAATTCTGTTTTCCCTTGCTAAGCATGTTCTTATTCCACCATACTTTTTCAATTAGAGTGAATCCAATCCTTTAAAGCAATCTGGTGTAAACTAATTGTTTGTTTATTTGTTTGTCTGAGTCAAGGTCTCTATGCAGTCCTGGCTGTTTTGGAGCTTGCTATAGAGATGAGGGTAGCCTCAAACTCACAGAGATCCACTGCCTCCTTACCCCCAACTCCCACCCCCTAAATGCTGGGATTAAAGGTGTGTGCCACTGTGTCCTGTAGGAACTCATCTTTTGAAAGAACATGGCATGGAGTTTTATAATGAATTAGCAGTTACAACTTTAGTGAACGCTGTATTCGTCTGTTTTCTGTTGCTGTAGTGAAGTTCCTGGGGCTGAGTTCTTTATAAAGAAGAAGATTCGACCAGTTGTGATAATACACACCTGTACTCCCAGCATTTAGGAGGTAAAGGCAGGAGGATTAGGAGTTCAGGGTCATTCACAGGTACATAATGAGTTCAAGGCCAACTTGGGTCACATGAGACTGTGACCATATACATACATATGTACATGCATACAGGGTATTTGCTAAGTGTAGTGGCGTGTATCATCCCAGTGTTCAGGAGATTGAAGCAGGAATATTGCAAGTTCAAAAAACTGACCTTGATCAGGGGCCAATGAACTGTGATCTATGAATCAAATCCTGTCTTTGCCTATTTGGGGATTTTTGTTTGTTTTTTCGAGACAGAGTCTCACTGTGTAGCCCTGGCTGTCCTGGAACTCACTCTGTAGACCAGGCTGGCCTCGAACTCACTGAGATCCGCCTGCCTCTGCCTCCCGAGTGCTGGGATTAAAGTCATGTGCCGCCACCACCTGACTTATCTTTTTTTTTTTAATCTTACTGTGTGACTATGTGCTGGTACCCTTTGTGGTCAAAAGAGGATTTCAGGTCCCATGGGATTGGAGTTACAGAGGGTTGTGAGTCCCCATGTAGGTTCTGGGATTCGAACCTGGGTCCTCTACAGAGCTTCAAGTGCTCTTAACTGCTGAGCCAACTCTCTGGACCCTAGAATAACTTACTGAGCCAGATCTTGTGCTAGGTACACTGTAGCTCTCACCCCCTTACTAGGCTCTCAGGGTATGAGTGTGCCTGGGATCCCAGCTCACAGGAGGCAGAAGCAGAAGAGTTTTGCCAGTTCCAGGCCAGCCAGGGCTACATGTCAAGACTCTTAGCTCAAAACAGAACAAAACCAAAAAATGAAAATATCACTAAGGGTAGGCTGTCAAGATTGCAGGAACCCTTGATTAAAATGTTCTACTAGGGGTGTGAGGGCGGGGCTTGCTGCCACTTCTGACAACCCGAGTTTGCTCTCACAGTAGAGGAGAGAACTCCCACAAATTGTCCTGTGACTTCCACGTGTGTGCCGTGACACACACTTGGCCACACATATGAATATGCACGTGTATGCACACACACAAATCAATGTAATTTAAAGGCTAAAAAAAAAAAAAGGATATTGGAGAAAAAAAAGCTCTGAATTTAGATACTGTGCTCAGTCAGTCAGGATTTCCCGAGCAAACTCTGCTGTGAGTATAGGCAGAATTTCCCAGAGATTGATGTTCTGGTTGTAAATTGCTTGTTGCTGAGTTCTATCAGGGGAAATATAGTAACAATATTTAACAATGAGTATGAGGTCAGGGGTATATGACAATGAAGATTCACAGGTAAATAAATGCATGCACATGTCCACACACACACATACACACACACGCACACGCACACACACACTCCCATAGCGTGTAGGCAGTGTCACCTGCACTCCATTTCCAAACCTGGCACACAGTCTTCTGGTTGCCCAGACTTCCTATTTACCAGTATGTGGGAGCAGGATTCAGGATTTCATTGACAAAAATATTGTCACCAAAATCCTTAGGAGCCAGCCAGCCCGTGTGACTCTCAGCAATGTCAGGCGAAGGGCCTAGAGAACATGCTTACCCAAGGTCACAGGACAGCTCCTGGCAGAATGGCAGCAGGCCTGTTTCCCATCATTCCTTGGTTCCCATCAGCACTGAGGGGTGAGTCAGGCTTATCTCTAACAGGAGGCAACTGGACTCTGTCACTTGTGTCACTGACCTAGTTCATGATTTGTCCTCCCCCGGAGTTAAAAGGCCTTTGCTACTCTGTTCTGGGAAGTGGAAATGGCTCTTAACATTTGTTCTGTCCTGGTCAGAGTGACAGGAGATGGTCTGACCACTAGATCCTCAGGGCTCTGAAACACTCACAAGCTTCACTGGACTCTGCAGAGTGGGGGCTGAGGAGAAATGACTTTCTTAGGATCTCGTATAGTGAAACCAAATGGAAAGCACATCTAGCTGCAGGTTGAAAATGCCTGTCTCTTCCTCCTTGAAACAACCTTTTGTTTGTTTGCATTTCAAGACAGAGTTTCTCGTGTAACTGCCCTGGCTGTCCTGGAACTGGATTTGTAGACCAGGCTGGCCTTGAACTCACAAACCTTTATAAGGGAAAAGCAGACAGTCCTGTGTCGTACCCAGCTTCTACACTACTTTGAGGCTCCTTGTGAGTTGTTGATCCTGGTAAGCTATTGTAACCTCACTGACTTTGTGTTTTCTGACCTGCAAGATGGGATCATCTCTTCTGGGGGAAGTGGGTGGCAGGCAAGAGCTCAGTGAATGCTAGACTCCCTTCCCCATTGCCAGGGCTAATGGATTCAAGGAAGGAACGATGTCCGAGTACGCATTGGGCATGTCTGAGCTAGACCTACTGGAAACCGTAGGCAGAAGTAGCCAGTGTGTATTGTGTTGGTTTCATCTGTGCTTTGATTTCTTTGTGTTTTCCCCTCCACATGCCTACATCACTCTGACCTGCAGAGTATGAAGTGATTTACTTAACTCTACTCTTTCCTGGAACAACTCATTCTCAGACATTTCCACTCATTCCTAGGACTCACCTCACCAGACAGTGCCCAGTCTCAAAAGAATGAGAATTCTTTAGAATAATAGCTGCTAAGCAGGAGGAGAAGTCCCTCCACTTCCCTGAAGCTTTAAGGCCTGGCTGGAGCGGAGGAGGGAGCCCCTGCTTTCTCTGCATAGGTGACGTGTACAATTTCAGTCTGGACTCACTCCAGGTCTCCTTGGATTTCTAAAGTCGGCAGCCGAAGAATGCTGTCTGACCACTTCACCTGAGGGCAGGTAGGAGGGGAGAGGACCTTGCTTATCTAGTAAAATGCATTACAGTGCATTTTTGTACCAAGCACAAGGCCAAATGGCCAGACAAGGACCTTGCAGGGAGGGGCTAACACGAGTCTTCCCTAGACCTAGTCAAGAGGGCACCCAGCTAAGAAGTCTTGTAACTAGAGCTTTAGGGAAAAGTCCCCTAACTGGCAACCCAAGCAGGCTAGCCTTGGCAGCCCATCCAATAAGACAATTAGAGAGACTGATGGCTGTGGAAAGGCAAGGGAGATTTAGTACACTGGGAAGAAGAACCTGTTTGACTCTGGGAACTGAGTTGGGCTTTAGGTTTAAATAAAAGAATTGGGGCAGGAGGTCCACGTAATTAGGCAGACCGTTCATTCACAGTGTAATCGCCTTGATCATTGTCTTGGCTCTAGTTCTGTAAAGTGGTCTGGAAAAGTCTTTGGGGCTGGAGAGATGGCTCAACAGTTAAAAGCCCTTGTTCTTGCAGAGGACCCAGTTCAGTTCCCAGCACCCAGACTGTGGCTCACAAACATCAGTAACTACAGTTCCTGGGGATCTGATGCTCTCTTCTGGCCTTGGTAGGCACCAGGCACACACAAACACATATATATGCAGGCAAAACATCCATGCATATCAAATAAATCTTAATTATAAATTTATAAAGGCACATGCATTTAATCCCAGCACTCAGGAGGCAGAGACAGGTGGATCTCTATGAGTTTAAGCCCAGTCTGGTCTACAGAGTGAGTTCTGGGACAGCCAAAGCTACATAGAGAAACTGTCTCAAGAAACAAAACAAAACAAAAAGTCCTTGTTTGGGTGGACATGCTGATTCTTATATGATCTTTTCATTTATTTGGATTTGTTCAGACAGAACTCACTCTATACCCTAAGCTGGCTTACAACTCCAGTATGTAACTCAAGATGACCTCAAACTCCTTGCAGTTCTCTGACTCCACCTTCTAAGTGCTGGGATCTGGGTGTGAATCCCAAGGTGTCTGGTAGGAGATGATTACTTCTCCTGTGTAGTCGGACTTTCTGTGTCCCGCCAGCCAGCTCCCGAATCACCACACAGAGACTTATTATGAAAGCTTGGCCGATAGCTTAGGTTTGCCTCAAACTAGATCTTATAACTTAAATTAACCCACTTCTTTTAATCTATATTCTTCTTTTATGTGGCTTGGTTACCTTTACTTTGTAAGGCCCATGTGTCTCTCTGTGTCTCCACCCTTCTTCTTCCCAGCATCCTTTGTGCCTAGAAATCCTGCCTAGCTATTGACCATTCAGCTTTTTATTAAACCCATCACAGTGACTTTTTAAAAAATATTTATTTATTTATTATGTATACAGGGTTCTTTCTGCACACCAGAAGAGGGCACCAGATCTCATTATAGATGGCTGTGAGCCACCATGTGGTTGCTGGGAATTGAACTCAGGACCTCTGGAAGAGCAGCCAGTGCTCTTAACCTCTGAGCCACCTCTCCAGCCCACAGTGACATAATTTTACACAATATAATCAAATATCTCACAACACTCCTGGCTGTAACCTCACCATTGTGGAAATTACTCCCAACTGGGTGAGGGGAATGTCCTGTCCTATCAGGCTATGCTGTTCCTAGAACCCAAGGGGGGACTCCAGGTTTAAGACAGTGAATATCCCTGTGCCTTCAGCCTTGAAGGGGGATGAGGTGGGTTAGGTAGATGTGTGAATGGCTCACGTGCTGACGCAGTCACTCAGGAGTATAACCCAAAGGGGACAGATACAAAACGGAGGCAGAGATGCCAGGCTTTCCCATCCTGCTCTTAGTGACCTTGAGGTCCAAGTGAGGAATCAATGCTTTTTAGCTAGAGCAGCTTCTGCGTTCCTGTTACAGTCTCTATTCGTGCCTGGCATCACACCTGCAGGGATGACAGAGCTTCCTCAGGTAGGCGTAGATCTTAGGGGGTGGTGCGGACCACCTTTATATCCAACTCGGCTGTGGAAAACAGAACCAAAAGCCAGTCCAGATCACTATGAGTGGCTCTCGTGGCTAATTTCCTTTTGTAAATGGCTGACAAGCAATATTTTATTTTATTTTATTTTATTTTATTTTATTTTATTTTATTTTATTTTTGGTTTTTCGAGACAGGGTTTCTCTGTGTAGCTTTGCGCCTCTCCTGGGACTCACTTGGTAGCCCAGGCTGGCCTCGAACTCACAGAGATCCGCCTGGCTCTGCCTCCCGAGTGCTGGGATTAAAGGCGTGCGCCACCACCGCCCGGCGACAAGCAATATTTTAAAAGTCAGTGCGGTTGTTCGCTGTGTTAAGCACTGTATTGGACACTGGGTACTTACACAAGAACACAGAGCAGAGAACAGCCCATGCTCGAGAAAACTAGGTGTGTTCTTCCTCAGTCTGACCTTTGTTTTCTCTGTGATAGAGTGCTGTGAGGGGTAGCTGAGAAAACAGAAGTCAGGGCAGCGGTGAACACACAGTGGTGAGGGCAGACCCTGTCTCCAAGCTCCTCAGCAGTGTTAATCCACTCAGCAGTCTGAAGAGGAGAGCCTGTGCTGATTAGTTTTAAGGCTTGTGAGGGCGTGTGTACGTACTGTTTTATGTGTGTTGGCACATGTGTGCACTGGCATGTGGGGCTGAGAGGATGAAGTCGGGTGTCTTCCTCAGTTGCTCTCCACTGAATATTTTGAGACAGGGTCTCTCTTGAACCTACAGCTCACTGATTCAGCTAGACTGGCTAGCCAGTGAGCTCCAGGGATCCTCCTGTCTCTGTCCCCCAGAGCCGAGGTTACAGATGTCCCTCTGCTCCCAGCTTTTTCACAGCTGGGGATCTGAACGCAGGTCCCCATGCCTAAGTGGCAAGCACTTTGCTCACTGGGCCATCTCCTTAGCAACTATATGTACATTTTCTTTCTTTCTTTTCTTTTTTCTTTCTTTCTTTGTTTTTTTTTAATTTTTTAATTTTTTTTTTTTTTTTTTTGGTTTTTCAAGACAGGGTTTCTCTGTGTAGCTTTGCACCTTTCCTGGATCTTGCTCTGTAGACCAGGCTGGCCTCGAACTCACAGAGATCCGCCTGCCTCTGCCTCCCAAGTGCTGGGATTAAAGGCGTGCACCACCACTGCCGCCTGTACATTTTCACAAAAGAGAAAACAGGTTCTAAACTGTATATTAATTTGCTCAGAACCACACAGCTGTGACTGTCAGCGCTAGGGTTCGAAGACAGTTTGCCACAGGGTTGAGAGCACAGACTGTGGACCTGAATTGCCTGAGCTAAGGACTTAGAACACATTAGTTATCAGCACTGAATGAATGGCAGTAATTCTGTTACCTGTTTACAATCACTCCATTTTCTTTCCCCCTTTTTTCAGTGCTGGGTATTGAACCCAGGGCCCCCTGACATGAGACAAGTCCTTTAGCACTAAACTATACCTTTCCTCACCTACATTCAATTTTCTTAGTAGGACTAGGAAGTAGGAAATGTCCCCCGTTTAAAGAAACAGGCTTGTGTAGTAAGAGTCCTGTTGGCCCAAACACAGTTCATGACTCACCCAGTGCTGGCTAGATAAGTATCTCAAGGCCCGTGTGTTAAAGGCTCATCCCCAGACTGACGCTATTGGAATATGGCAGAAGCTTTAAGAGGTAGGGTCTTGTGAGATGTCTTTGGGTCAAGGAGGGATACAACCCCTTGAAAGGGAGTGTAGGATGCTGGACCCTTTGCTCTTTGCTCCCAGCCAACCCTCTGCTCTTTGCCATGAGGTGAACTGGCTGCCACTACCACATGCTCCTGTAATAAAGTGCTGCCTTGCCACAGGCCCAAAAGCAATGGAGCCAACTGGCTGTGAATTGAAATCTCCAAAACTGTGAGGCAAAGTACCAAGTACACCTTTCCTGTTTCTACGTTGATTATCTGAGGTACTTAGTAATGTGAGCTGACACATCATGGTTTGAGCTGGAGTCCCTGAAGTTGGCTCACTCTGCTTAGGCAGCAGGGAAGCCATTCCGCTTACTAAGGATGTCCTCTCTGCTGCTATCATGTGGCTATGCCCATGGCCTGTTATTTTTACATCAGCTAATAATTTCTACATGTGATGGTAGAATTTAATGATATTTCTACTTTAATGAATAAAAATAGAAATCTTATTTTCAATTTTTATTTTTTTAGACAGGGTCTCACCATGTAGCCCTTGCTGGCCTGGAACTCACTATGTAGACAGGGTGTCCTCATAATATGTCACATGTCTTTGTCTCCCTGGTGCTTGGGAGTGAAGGGGTGTGCCACCATGTCCAGCTATTTTTTAATTTATTTACTTAGTATTTTTGCAGTACCAGTGACTGAACCTTTGTGCCTGCTAGGTGACCGCTCAGCCCCTGAGCTACATCCTAGCATACTTCAGCTGTGAACGTTGATCTTTTTCCAGGCTGTAGATAAGCCATACAGTCTCTGTGATGCTGTGAGTGGCTGGGATCCTGGCTCCCCTCAGCCACCATGATAAAGAAGGGGAACAACTGGTGCCACAGTGTGCTATGCTGGTGAGCTATGCTGATCGGCAGGTTGGGGTAGTAAATTTTGTTTGCTTGCTTTCTGAGACAGTCTACAGTCTGTAGCCCAGCCTGTTCTTGAGCCCAGGAACGCAATCCTACTGTCTCAGCCTCCCTTGCTGGGATTACAGTGTGAGCCAACACTCCCAAGCTCATGTATATTTTATTTTGTGATGCTGGGCAGCAAACTGAGGCCGTGCCCTTTCACTGAGCCACAGCCCAGCCTTTAGTTATTGTTTATAATTCTAAGACAGGATCTTGCTGTTACCCAGGCTGGCCTCTAACCTGGAGGTCTCTTGTTTCATGCTTAGATATTTCTTTAACTGTATTAAAATAAATAAATAAATAAATAAATAAATAAATAAATAAATAAATGAATGAAAAATATGCTACTGCTCAATCCCTGTAATTGTAGAGGAATGGGTTTCATGTGCCCCTGCTACACTTCAGTTTTATCCCCCTTTCTCCCTCACTCAGGGTATCTTCCCCTTCCCTCATGGTACACCGTCTACCTAAATGCATTTCCGCTTATGATGGGAGTTTATGGGGATACAGCCCCACTGTAAATCATGTAGACACATTCCCATCACAGATTTGAATACAGAGCAACCGTGTTCCTTACTGATGGGAATTTACCCGGACAGAGACACAAGCACATGCATCTGATGACATGTATTCAGTAGAGGCTCTCTTATGAAATGGATTTGTATATTTTAGGTTTTTTTTATATTTAATTTTATTCCTGAGATAGGTTCTCACACTGTAGCTCTGGCTGTCCTGGAACTCAATGTAGCCCAGACTGGCTGCAACCCTCCTGTTTCAGTCTTTCTGAGTGCTGTGATTATAGGCATGTGTCACTACATAAATACACAGCTTGGTGTATTTAAATTGTGTATAGAGCCCACCAAATTGTCCTCCAAAAACTTAGTGATCTCCTCACTTAAGGAATATGTCTGTTCCTGTTTCCATCAATATTGGTCACTTTACCTGCCAGCAAGATCAGCTAAAACTCTGTGTCCCTCCCGCGTCCCTAAAATTTCTGCACACAAGGCTCACAGTAGGTTTTAGGGTCTACCATACTTCAGACTTGGACTGCTAACATATAGATGCCTGAGAAATGTTCGTTAATGATAAAAAAGCACCCCAGCTTCTGTAGCAGGGTCACCTTCCAACCCCCTTCCCATTCCCAGATGACTTCCAGGGACATGCAGAAATAGATTTGGTGGTTTCACTGACTAAAAACGAGAAGCAACTGTTGATGCTATAAACAGGACCCAGCACCCCAAAGAAGGCATTATCAGCTTTGTCAATCTGTTGTCAAGTAGGAACATAAGCTCCATGTTGACAGTGGTTCCATTCTTCCAAAGGTCAAAGTCTGTATTTTAATGTTAAACATACTTCCAAAATGTCAGGCAAGCTTTGTGTGTTGGTTAGGCTAGGGGCAGACTCTGAATCTGTTAGTCCAACAGAGCCTGGAATAAGACAGGTATCAGCTGAAAATGTTTCCCTGGTCGGTGTGGTAGCACATGCCTGTAATCTCACTATGTGGGGTGGAGGCAGGAGGATCATGAGTTTAAGGTGATCCTTGGCTATATAGCAAGTTCAAGGTCAGTCTGGACTACACAGATTCTGTCTTTAAAAAAACAAATGTTTCTCTATTAGCTCCTGGCCCCCATTAAACTGAATAAAACACCCAGAAGTGAGGAAAGATAAAGGCTCTTATGTCACTGTTGGAAACTGAGTTCACTGTTTGTGTGTGGCTTTATTTCTGCCTCACACTAGTCTCTAATCAACAGGAAAGTCACATTACTCTTCGAATTGCACATTACTAACACACTGCCTTAGAAATACTTTCTGTTGTTAAATTTGTGACTGAAAAAAGAAGGCCTGATTGGGCAACCAATTTACCTTTAGGTTGTGAATTTACTTCGAAAGTACTTGGCATACTGACTCGAGGTGGGGCAGAGGAAGTGGTCTATATCCCACTTGTTTTAAATACAAATATTGGTGGAACAGGAAAGACGAAGATACGTATGATCTGACCATAGTGTAAAACAGCTCATGGTGACCGTCATGTGCAAATGCCTAGTGTCTGGCTTTCACCCCTAGTCCAAAGACTGTCCCCAAATTTTATACTTCCTGTGGCACACTTCTACTACTTAGGGTTGCCTCTTCGCAGGGTCTCTGTGGGAGCTTATTTCTTCAGGGGCAGCCTGTGGGGTGGTGGTTTAGGGTCTCAGTGATGGGCGCTGGCTTGCTCTTTCCTCCTCTGCAGTTCCTCCCGCCGCCTCGCCTGCTGTGCACTCATGCAATCCCTGAACGCCTGCACTTGTGGCTGGCACTGACGCCAATCCTGGTGCTGAGCCATGCACTCCTGCACTGCAAAGTGGGAGGCAGCACAGCCAGAGCGGGTGATGAGCTGGTCCAGCGGGTCTTCTTCCTCATCGTCTTTCTTCATTGGCCGGGTCCGGTTATGGCCCTGTGGGACTGAAGCTGACATCTTGAGGAACCTAGAGTCAACACAGACGAGGTTAAAGTACAGGCAGGGTTATAAACATCTTCCTGCTCATAAACAGTATAGTCCGGACTGCACAGTGAGGCCTGCTTCTATGCCTGCCTCCCTTAGAGACTGAGCTCTTGAAGGTCAAATACTGAGCCTGATTTACCAGAGGGCCCTCCAGCACGAAGCCTGGCAGAGAGAGGACCTGCAAAATGGTTTGAACAGAATTGAGATAAAAGTATCTAAGCTCAATGGAGTCTGCCAGTAGGATGCAAATGAAATGAAATGCTATCTTTTTGAAGAAGCCATTTCTGATCTACCTCAAAAGAACCAGCCTTTCTTCTTTCCTCTAGAAGAATAACATCAAACACGTGGAAGGGAATCCACGTACACGCAGGGCTGACACATGGGAGGAACTGAGAGTTCAGTGTAGCTGTAGCACAAGCACATGAAGGCTGGGGCAAAGGATGAGTCTGGGGTACGAGCTGCTCAGTCAGCAATATCCCAATGTGAGGTGTATTTGCCCAAGATCATCTCCTTCAGCACGCCGCAAGGAGGAAGGCTTCAACAGAGATGACGTCACCTGTGCACACGTTTGTCACAATGGCTGTAAAGGAGCTAACAGGACTTAGATGCCTCTTCTCTGTCTTGTTCATTAACCAGCGGTTACTAAGAGATGTGTGCCAGCTATATGTTGAGAGTGTACAAGAGGCAGCTCCTGCCCTCACGGAGTTTACAATTTAGGCAAGTAATCAGGCAATTTACAACAGTGTAGACATCCAGCTGGGA
>CABHPQ010148398.1:0-20383 GCA_902168405.1 Peromyscus aztecus
TGCAGAGAGAAAAAATTATGGCTATAAAAGATCTGTTATGGGGCACAAAGTATCTGAAACTTTCAGATTGTACATGAACTAGTTCAGTGTAACATGTAAATTCTGTGCATTATTTGCAATTATAATTTAAAAACCTTTTAACAGAGTTAGGCCGTATAGTGTTGAAAAGGCACAAAGGAAGTATTTTGCTTTCAAACAGAAATATCTGAAGTGATCCCTCACTGGTCACTGATAGGCAGTACATTAGCTACCTTTCTTGTCACTGAAACAAAACACCTGACAAGAAGCAACTTAAGGGAAGAAGAATTTATTTTAGCTCACAGTTTGAGGGGTAGAGTCCATGATGGCAGGGAAGGCATGGTGATGGGAACATGAGGTGGCTGGTCACACTGCGTCTGCAGTCAGGAAGCACAGATAATGAATGCTGGTGCTCAGGCTAAGTACCCAGCCCATGTGTAGGATAGGTCTTCCCTCTTCAGCTAAACCTCTCTGGAAATGCCCTCACAGACATGTCCAGTCAAGCTGTCAATGAAAGTCAATAACCACAAGTACACTCCTTGACACTTTGAATCTCAAACAAAACACTTTTAAACCATTACATTTCATCTCTGAACCCCATAAGCTCATAAAGCAAAATGACTTCAGTCTCACTTCAAAAGTCTCCATAGTCTTTAACTGTCCCAACAGTGTTCAAAAGTCCAAAGTCTCTTTCTTCTGAGATGCAAGGCAAATTCTTTAACTGTGAGTCTCTATAATTTCAGAAAAAAAGTTACATACTTCCAGTGTACAATGGCACAGAGTAAACATCCCCATTCCAATAGAGAGGAATGGGGTATAGCAAGGCAAGACTGGATCAAAGCAAGACCTAAATCTAGCAGGCAAACACTAAACCTTGAAGCTCCATGTCCAGCATCTGGGGCTTGTGGTACTATCGTCTGGGCTCCAATGACCATGGGCAGCTCCACTCCTCCAATTTTGTCACTTGCAGCATATACAGCCTCTCTCATGGGACGGCTCTATTCCTCCACTTTTCCTTGGCAGATGCCCCACAATTCTGGAGCTTCCAACAGTCTGGAAGTCTACTTTGTAACTTGACTTCACAGCTTTAAACAATGGCGTCTCCTTTGCCACACAGTGGCTTCTGGTCTAAACCTCCGTGACTAACTTGCATTTTACATGCCTACTAAACTAGCATAAAGTGGATGAAGCATTCAAGTTCTACTGCCAGACTGAGGTGTTGTCTGGACCCCTCCTAACACTGCTGTAAATGACCTTTGTGCAACTTGGCTACCAAACCTGGGAGACATTTCTCCTAGGAGTCTGTTTACACAGCAGGAATCCCATCAGCCACAGTCTCAGTTTAGTCTCTCTTCTTTCAAATCAATTTCCATTTTCATAAGTTAGAGACTTTCATAGGTTTTGCCCTTAGGGCACAGGACCTGTCTTAGTGAAGACTGTAAGATATTTCTTTTTGGCACTAACAATTACAAAAGCTTTGTGTGCACCCTGCTTGCTGGCAACTTTAGATGGCACACCCCTTTCTTCCCCAAACTGCACATTTTCCAATCTTTCCGCTTACTCCTGCTAAAGATCTGAATAAGAGCAGTGAGGAGTAAACATGCCTCAGCTGAAATGTAATGCTGTCTTAAAAGTTGCCTCTGCCAAACAAATTTTAAATCACTCTGTGATCTACGTTTTCAGGAACAGTCATAATACACTGAGATTCTTCATCAGAAGTAAACACAAATAGCCTTTAGCTCAGCTCCCCGCAAAGTTCTTGCCCCTCTCTGGAAACTCCTTAGCACAATGTTCACTTTCTACTTTTTCATTGACATACTGGTCTTCTGTCAGTCAATCAGAATGGCCCACTGAGCTCTACTTACAGCATCCTAAGGTTTTTGTAGCCTACAGCTTAGAAGTCTTTCACATTCCTTCTAAAAACCAGTTCCAAATGCCTACAAACCACATGGTCAGGATTTTCATAGTAACAGCTCTACTCCTTGGTACCAACCTTCTTTATTAGTTACTTTTCTCATTGCTGTGACCAAATTTCTGACAAGAAGGATTTATCCTGGTTCAAGATGAGGGGCATAGGCAGGCAGTGCTTTCATGCCAATGTATGAAATACAATTTTGAAGCCAGCCACATGGCTCAGAAGTAAGGCCACTTGCTGTGCAAATCTGACCACCTGAGTTTAATACCTGGATCCCCACGGTGGAAATAAAGAACCAACTCTCAAAAGTTGTCCTCTTACCTCCACACACACACCATGGCACACATGTGCCCACACTCAAACACACATATCATATATACACAATAATAATAAATAAAACAACAAAAAAGAAAATCCCTTAAATAACAATTTTGAAGCATAAAGGAAAAATGCCCTTATTTATTTAACTTAAATTTCTTACCCCTTAAGTATTCACATTAATACATCTTATAGTACATGTGAAATATGACAACATGTGAGTTATGCAAAGTATACTATATTAAAGAGCAAGTCAAATAGCAAAGGACCTAACAATTTTGGAAATGCTACTCAATCCTCTCTTTTTCTGCTTTATTGATCTGGGCAAAGTATAAATGCCTGGAAACAAAAGATAGAATTTGCAGTATTTCCCCAATGATAACAATTAACTTTCCCACCATGAAGTAGCCCGTGCAGCCTAAGCTAATGACATAGAAAGGAGAAGCTCCTACAGTAACAACAGCAGTCCTCTGGTCTGTCTCACATCATTATCGTAAAGGTGGTTATCTCCACTGCAGGCTGGCCCAACCTTCTCCACAAGGGGGTGGGCGTAGACATTCTTCCACAGAAGACAGTATGGTCACTTTCACTTCTGCAGCACGATTTGCTCTCATATTTACATGGTATTTCAGGGAGTCACCTACTCCACTGTACATTCCGATCATATGACATCCAAGAGCATCAGTAGATCATCACCCTGACTGAAAAAAGGTTAAGCACACATATTTTTCCCAAGAGCAATTATCTTCAAAATGAACCAGGTAAAAAATTCTTAACACTAATGAAGTTTTTGGAAACTCAAAAGAAGCAAGCTAAAGAAAATCCCAACTCTATTTTAGAATATGCGTTTGTTTATATTTTCAAGACAAGATTAAAGTACATTACTAACAAGAGTAAAGGAAGGACAGCCCACTCTTGAGCACAAATTTTGGCTCTTTTGGTTTTACATGGAGAAAAGTGGCACTACATATAGTCATTTAGTAGAATTAAAAGACGATAGGAAGAAAGCCCACAAAAGACAACACACACAAAATCTAAGCTCAAGAAACATTAATAGAGCTTTACCTATGATTCTGCATAATTCTGGTCTAGCTGTGACATAAAATAAGCAGGATTGGGAAGACCAGTAGTCTTTTAATTAGCTTTAGTTTTCCTATGAAAGCTCAATAAACTACAAACAGATAGGCAAACTCATCAAACAGCCCTCTGTTACACTGTTTGCACTAGAAGAAAAGCAGTTACCTGTATGGGAGCCAAAGGCCTGGCCTGGTATGAACTCCGGACAATCAATCAACTGAGAGAAGTCTGTTTGTGGCACATTTCGAGGAGGAGGGCCTGGGATTGGCCATTTTTCTGGTTCAATCTTTTTCCTCATTTTCTCATCCACAATTTCTACTTCTGTGCTATCCTTCAGTGCCTGACAACAGACAATTTAAGCTATAAAAGTGACATTCAAAAGGTCTTTGCTGTATGCCTTATATTTCTAGTCTAAAAATTACAAAGCTTCAAGTTAGTAGGTTGTAATACAGTTACTATTTCCAAAAAAAACCATGAATTAGTGTTAGGAATAGAACCCAATTTGTCAGGCATGTTGGCCCATGCCTGTAATCCCAGTGATCAGGTGGCAGAAGCAGGAGGATTGTGCCAAGTTTGAGGCCAGCTCAGTCTACAGAGCAAGCTCTGGGCCAGCCAGAGCTAATATCATATATTAAGACTGAGTCTCACAAACAAAAAACAAAAACAAAACTCCAGAAGTGGGGGTAGATAATAAATGGAGGTAGATGAAGTTCCGAAAGTCATTCTAGGTCACATAGTGAGCTTGAGGCTAGGCTGGGCTATATGAAACCCAGTGCTTCCCAATTCGGCTGTCAAAAAATAGGTAGATAAAGGAGGCTGATGATACAGCTCACTTGCTAGAGTACTTCCCTAACACTCTGACAGATATCCTGGGTTTGATCACAAGAACCCTGGAGAAAGCAGCTATGGTGATACATGCCTGTAATCCCAGCACTCAGGAGGTAGAGGCAAGAGAATGAAGAGTTTAAGATTATCCAAATTTACATATCTGATATGAATTCTAGTCAAGCCTGGGCTATACAAGATCCTATCTCAAGAGGAATATACAAAAAAGAAATCACACTGATTGTCAACAAGAAAACTGACTGATTACTGGCCAAAGATGAAACAAATTGTTTGTTACAGATCCTGTGGAATTTATTCCCTATAAAGAAAACAACCCATGGTACCACACACAAAGCTTTACATTCTGTCCTTAGCAAATCAACAGGGGGAAATCAAACTGAAAAGAAATTAACCATTCACTATCTTGCCTTCTAAAAAAAAAATGACAGAATAATCTACACCAAGGGCCAGGCATGATAGTACATGCCCATAATCTCAGCACTAAGGGGGCTACCCTGTGTCAAAGAAACAAGCAAACAACATTCTAAAAAGAACAACTATCTGCAAAAGGTTCAAGTAAAGATCTAAAAAAAAAAAAAAACCTGACATTTTTATAAATCCCAAAGTCTGATAATCTTGACCCAAATGAGATCCTGTGCACAATGATATTTTGAGGCATCCAAAGTTCTCTCTGATTAGCTGATCAACTGTTTTTTTTTCTTTTCATGATACAGTTATTAAGAAGAAAAAAAATGATGGTGCACATTTTTAATCCCAGCACTTAAAGAGGAAGAGGCAGGCAGATCTCTGAGTTCAAGGCCATCTGGGACTACAGAGACCTTGTCTCAGAAGAAGAGAGGAGGAGGAAAGAGGAAGGAAGAAAAAGAGGAGGAAGAAAAGGAGAAGAAGAGGAGGAGGAGAAGAAGAGGAGAAGAGGAGGAAGAGGAGGAGGAAGAGGAGGAGGAGGAGAGGACAGAGCACTGTACTAACAAGCTATCTTAATCTTAAATGGTAAAGACACCTGCCACCAAGACAGATGAACTGAATTCAGTCCCTGGAGCCCAAATGGTACAAGGAGAGCACCAACTCCTAGAAGTTGTTCTCTGATCTACACACACATACACACATACATACACACACACACACACACACACACACACACACACACACACACCATGGCTAACCATGCCTACTCATCTACATGCAAAATTAATGTCTAGCTTTTTAAAATAGTAACTACGGGGGCTGGAGAGAAGGTTCAGTGATTAAGAGCACTGGCTGTTCTTCCAGAGGTCCTGAGTTCAATTCCCAGTACCCACATGATGGCTCACAACTATCTATAGTAGGATCTGATGCCCTCTTCTGGGGTAAAGGTGTACATGCAGCTACAGCACTCATATACATAAAATAAATCTTAAAAAAATAGTAACTACTAATGACATATTACACAGATCCATCTCTTAGTGCTGAAAGATATGTATCTGTGAGAACCTGAGAAGAAAGGAATGAGCAGCCACAAATTCAGTAGATGCGGAACACAGGGTTTAAGATGAGATTAAGTAACCTACAGTTAAACAGCAGGTAAGCTACAGAACCAGGATCGATTGGATCTAATGTATACATCAATAGCAAGGAAGTAATGGGACAAGAATCAAAATTAGAGTTGAGTGTTGGATCTCACACCTGTAATCCCATACACAGGAGGCTTGAAGCAGGATTTCTGTGAGTTTTAGGCCAGCCTGGGCTACCTTTTTAAGGGGAAGAAACTGATTCATTATGTTTAACTATGCACACAATACTAAATCAGAGCAACTTACTACATATCCTAGAAACCACAGTCCTAGAAAGTTACCCAGCATAAATCAAAACACGTTCACATACAGACCTTAGTCTTTATTTATAATCTCCAAAAATGGAGCACAATCACCCATCAGTACATGATACAGAAGAGTAGTCAGCAACATGAAAAAAAAAATACTGAAGCATGCAACAAAACAGCAATCTCAAAAGTACTGTGAGAAGTCCATGAGCAGCCTCACACTTGCAAGACTAGCACTAGGGAGGCAGAGGCAGGAGGATCCCAAGTTTGAGGCCAGCCTGGGCTACAATGGAGAAAAAAAAAAGAAGGAAAAGAATTTAGAAAGAAAGGCTACAAGATTCTAGTTTATGTGGTATCTAGAAAAATCAAAACTGCAAAGACAAAAGATCAGTCTTGCTAGGGGCTATGTAGAAAAGAGACTGGAGGGGTTGGGGATTTAGCTCAGTAGTAGAGCATTTGCCTAACAAGCACAAAGCCCTGGGTTCGGTCCTTAGCTCCGAGGGGGGAAAAAAAAAAGAAAGAAAAGAGATTGGCTACACAGGAACTGTCACATATGTAGAAAATGGAGAAAAAAAATGTTGAATTTCTAGAAGTGACAAAAAACAGACTTAATAAAAGCAGTACTATTACAACTAGAAAAGCTTTGTCCAATTATCCTTCCCAGATTAGCATGGCAGCCCACACTTGTATTTCAGCCCTTTGGTGGTAGAAGCAGGAGAATTGGAACTCATGGCCCATCTCATCTCCACAGTGACAGCAGGTTTGAAACAAGTATGAGCTAAGGGAGACCCTGCTTCTATGAATGAGCATGTACGCATGGAAGATTTCCCAAAGCACATGAAAATTCAACATTTAAGACGTAGGCATGCATGTTAGTTTAAAGTGGTCTAAAAGAAGATTAAAGGACCAAGAATACTAATGAAGGTTGAAGTTTTCAAAGATAGACATTAAAGTTTTATAAAATAGAAAAAAGTTGAGATGTTCTCTGAACTTTAGGAAATTAGATTGACAACTTGTTATTCCTTTTATTGAGATGACAGCTGACCTAGAACTTATGGACTTCAGGAATTCTACCCCAGTCTTCGGAGTGGCTCTGAACCTCCATGACTAGCATACTTCTTTAGCAGATGGGGTGGGGAAGTTGGGTAATTTTGAGACAGGGTCTTGCTCTGTAGCTTAGGCTTGAACTTTCCAAAAGTGAGTCTTATCAAATACCATAATCAGCATACTTTTAAAACCACTGACCCAGTGTGTGCGCATGCGCGCACTCACACACTCACTCTCACGCATTGTATACCATGCGGCTTTGTATATGCCATGGTGCTTGTGTGGAGTCAGAGGACAACTCAGAGGAGTTGGTTCTCTCCTTCACCATGTGGGTTCCAGAGATAGGACACAGGTCTTTAGGGTTAGCAGCAAGCACCCTTACGCACAGAGCCATCTAAGTAGCCCACTTTTCATTCTTCTTTCTTTTTGGGGGGTGGCGGACTACTCCTGGAGACGAACCCAGGACCTCATGCACATAGGCCAAATAATCTGCCACTGAACAGTCCACTTTTCTTCTCAGCACTATTTTTCAGAGCAGTTTTAGGTTCCCAGAAAAAGTGAATATAACTTAGATTCTTTTTTAAATGAATATTTACCTCCAAGATGAGATTAAGGTTTGTGGTGAGAGCTTGCACACGGTGAAAACCAGCAATCAGGGAAATGGGCAGGAATCCCTGCTCATCCATCTTTCTGCGAAGAAAGAAGTCCCGCTCCAAGTTCTCTGTGCTGAAGTAATACTCACTAAGAAAGGAAAGGACATGAGTTCATCCACTCATTCAACAACATAGTTATATACCCACTGCTTACAACAACTGCTACCAAAATATTCTCCTCTGGTTAATAATACTATCTTATAGAATAGGCAATGTAGTATATTACATAGCACAGGACAAATATGAGACCAAGCAATACCCTGATTAATTGACAATTTCTCTTACACACAAGCAGAAACAGAATACGGATTGAAATTTAACACTATCTAGGTTAATTTCACTTAAGTCTAACAAATTAAAAGCTAATTTTAAAATCCATTTGTTTATGTTGCTGTTCAGAATCCAGTCCTATATATGCTGGGTAAGCTGGATTTTTCAATGAGTCATTCACTGAAAGATTCCATTACAAAGCCACCTCTACCTACTTCAGTTAAACACTAAATAACAAAGCTAATATCAGTTTTACTGCCTCTCAAGTTATTCCCACTCACTTTCCAATGCACTGAGAAGAACAGTGCACTTGAGTGTCTTCGGTTGGCTCATACTCAAACCTAAGGAACTCTGGTGGTTTTTTTTTTGTTTGTTTGTTTGTTTTTTAACCTAAATTGACAACACGCTGACATTATTCAGACCCTTAGCAACCAGCACACAGCTAAGTAAAATCATGACAACACAGTTATATTTATATACCCACAATCACGCACAGCTCCTAGAAGCCAGGATTTGATCCTCAGTACTTTAAAAACAAAGGAAAGGATGAATATAATATAGCTAAGAAAGAAATATCAATGACTCCATAAAGTCGATGGAGTAAAAAAAGACAGACAATGCTTAGATAACTCAGGGTTAGGAAAGTGTAGACTCACTTAACCTTTCCCCAGATGGAAAGTAAACTGGCACTGGCTGTATGACCAAAGACTATAAACTTCAAGGTGTAGACATAAGCCATAAAAAGACCCTGAAGAAAAAAATATTTCATAAAAGCATTTGGAAATCATACATTTAAAGTACAGTGTCCATATAATAAACTGAAAGTATGATTCTAAAGACAAAGACCAGGATCCCAGACAGGATACAGAGAAACCCAAGGTGATACAGTGTAACTGGCAATCCTACAGCTTTTCAGTCCCAGAGGAAGTCCTCAAGAGGCAACAAGTCAGGAGAACACACGATTTCACATTTTTTTAGTGTAAGACTCCATTAGTAAGTAACCTTTAGGTACTTAGGACAAATTCTAACTTGAAAGAACTAAGTACCTCTAAATAATAACTGGTTTGGGGTAACATTTCACTTGTGGGAGGAAGAAAACTATCCTACTTTTAAAACATTGGACATCTAAATTTGTCTTGTGCGAAATTCAGTCAAAGCGCAAAGTTCTGATAAATGCTATTTTACTGGCATCTCAACAACACTAATAAATCTTTTACTCTTAAATAATGAAAAAAATTCAAGTTGTACATTCTGAAATTTATTGCATCTCAGTACCTAATCACAGTACCTCAGAATCTTGAAATACCTGAGATTACAAAACCTGGGACAGTATACTGGACACTGACGCAGTCACAAGTTAAAATTGCACTTAGATGCAAATTCCTTAAATCAGTAATAAGCTTCCCTTTAAATGTAATCCATTGTGAAGAACAAACTACATAAGTAAATTCACAAATCACTATTTGCTATAGTCTATGCTAGGTTATAACATAGAAGTCTGTAGATTTGAATGACAAGAGATTGTCCCCCCAAAAAATAATCAGGGTTAAAATTTAACCCAGTGTGGTAAATAGCTAGCACTTGGGAAGTTGAGGCAGGAGGGACCAGGAATTTGAAAACCTGGGCTCAATGAATGCCTATCACAAAAGGAAAAATAAATTATTATTATTATTATTGATATAAAAACTTCATTTAAAGTAGTTGAGACTACCCATTAGGAATAGCGAAGCATATTACCTTAAAATTTATTCAGCTACCTAGTTAGCTTAGTTGGTTAGAGTATGGTACTAGTAAAACATATTTAGCACCAAAGCACAATGAAAACTTAAAAACAAACAAACCCAGATAGATCCCTTCTCTAAGTAGTAGCCTAGAAACACAAAGTCTAAAGCAGGACTCCTTAAGGCCACAGCTCCACTGAGCAGAGTGCCAACCAGCTTCCCTAACTGATACTCCACTGGTGTTGCCAAAATCCCTGCCTGAAATCCCTGAAACAACAAAAAGGAGTCCTGACTAATGTCTGACATTTTGCTCAGTGTCCTTGGGGACATACATGTCCTACCTTAGCAGCTCTGCATTCTACACTGCATGACCAGAAACTGTCAACAAGGAAGCAGCTCTGCTCCTCCCTCACCCGCATGAGCACAGTGGAGGCTGAGTATCCTGACATGGAGCTGCATGTTTATTCACTGTCAGGTCTAGAAGGGACCTAGCAGTAAGAGTTACAAAAAAAGACAGGACAATGGTATGAAGTGGACAGGCACTTTCTGGCCATCAAAAGGCCCTTTCCTCAACTCTAACAAAGGAAGCAAGAACAAAATAAGCAAGTTGCTTTGCACTGAGAGTCCATCCCTTCTACCACCAAGGCTACCAAAGGGCCTGGCTGATGCCAATGAAGAAATTAACTTCTAGTCACAGAGGAAGGTCCAGCTTCTTTTTTATAAAAATGGCTGTTTTTTAAGTGCTTATACCCTCTCAAAAATAGTCCATTTTCCTTTACCATGAAAGAAAGAAAAATAATTAAGGCTTTATCCAGTTGGTTACACAAATCACTTGGGAAGGTTTCTCTTTTTTGGCATTATAAACCTATCATCAAAATACTCACAATGCATATTGGAAACAAACAGAGGGCTAGAAAACTATTACAGAGAACTAAGGTCTGAACTAAAACATTCATTTAATAGGTGTCACATAAGCTAAAGAGCTTCAAAGATTAAAACAGACAATGCAGAAATCAAAATTAAAAGACATTGGGCACCATTTTATCATTTACAAGTGTTTTTATTATTGTTATTTTTTATATGAGACAGGGTTTTGTTCTGTGTCTCAAGCTAGCTTTGAACTCACAGCAATTCTGCTTTAGCTACCCAGTGCTGGAGTTACAGACGTGTACCACCACACCCAGCTCATTTACAAATTTTAATGTAAACATCTATTTGCAAAGGAGACACATTTTACTTAGTTTCAAGTAATATGTAGAACTTTTATGGACTTTTTTTGATATTTACTCATTAATTATGCAATGACATTTTAACTAGTCTTAGGAAAATGACAAGAATGTGGAGATAAATTTGTAGATACTTATTTTATCACCGTCTCCTAGAAAAAAAAATCAAAATAATATTCTCATGCTCTAATTTTTATTATTGCAGTTTTGGAACTGTGATAAAGTAGTCAAAGACATGTAAGTTTGCTGCAGAAACAGACTTCACTGACATCCCTGTCTGATATCAACTTACATTTGGCGCTTAATGTACTCTTTCAGCAGTGTTTCATCCACAGGATAGACCTGCACCCCTGTGCCATCATCGTAGTAATACATCATGCTGGTGTTAAGCTCTGTGGGAAATGGCTGATCAGTTCTTTCCCCTGGCTCTCGATAACCATAGGAATAATCAAAGTTCACTGGATACAAATAAAGTAAAAGAAAGGTTACAAGTTAAAAAATAAGGAAGCCATAACTGTAAAGAGAAATCCAGAATGATTAAGTTAAAAAAAAAAAACAAATTTACTGTCAAACCAAAATAATTAACAGAACATTGTGCAAAAGGGTCAGTAAGATGACTCAGCAGATAGAGGTCCATGCCACCAAGTCTAATACCCTGAGTACAATCCCTAGGTCACACATGGTAGAGAGAACCAATTCTGTAATTTGTCCTCTGATTTCCACATGCACACTCACCTAAACACACACACACAAATAAAAATATAAAAAAATTAACATAATACAGGGTACTATGAAAAATGAAAATATTTGCTAACTTTTTTCAAAGCTCATATAATTTAAAAGGGGGGGGGGGGAATCTCATGTCATACATCTAGGGTTTCCTCGACCTCGGCCTCTTCCCCGGCCCCGGCCTCTTCCTCGGCCTCTTGCGGAACCTCGGATGGTACCACCCTCACTTCTCACACTGGATACTTCATCTTGATCATCTCTCTTTTCTCTATCCCGTCTCCAACCTTAAAATAAAATTTTTATATATTCAAATTTGCAATAAAATAACACAATCATTTCTATGAAAACACAATAATTACCTTCCCCCACTTTTTTCTCTTTGGATTTTTAAAATTTCTTTTATTTATTCTTTGATTATTTCATGTGTTTACAATGTATTTTGATTATAGTCATCCCCTACCTATCTCTTTTGGATTTTTTTTTTTTTAGGCAAGGTCTCACTATGTAGCTGGGGCTAGCATTGAATTCAGAGATTTGCCTCCCAAGTGATGGGATTAAAGGCATTAACCACCAGGTCTGGCTCCCCTTTGTGGATTTTGAGATAGTGTCTTACTATTCAGTCCAGGCTGGCCTTGAACTCCAAGATCTTCCTGCCCAAGACTTGCATGGTACAAAGATTATCAGGCAGGATCTACCACATCCTCTCTCACTCTTATACTAGTTGATAGTAGTCAGCCTATCTTTAAACATAGTAAGACATCCAAGGGGACTGTTAATAAGTGGATAGGGGTAAGGAGTGTACTGGGCATATAAAGAACATTCTATAGCAAGTAAATGACACTTTAGAAAGACAAAGAGGTCCTCTGCCAAGAGTGTGCTATGATGTACACATTCACAGTGTCCCAAGGCTACTGAATTTACATGTGAAACTCTTCTAAAAATACACTTTCCATAACACATGTAAGGAAGAGATACTATCATTCAAGTAAAAGGCATTTGTTTTAAAGAAAAGAGAAACTGAAAGCACACACACACCTACACAAAATCCAGATAAGACACGTGAAGAACAAGAGGAATTGGATCTATAATAAACACCCCACCTCTCTCACTCTTCTCTTTCTCTCGTTTTTTTGGTTTTTAGAGACAGGGTTTCTGCAAGGCCCTGGCTGTCTTGGAGCTTGCTCTGTAGACCATGCTGTCCTCAAACTCAAGAGATCCACCTGCCTCTGCCTCCCAAGTACTGGGATTAAAGGTGTGCACCACTATTGCCTGGTCCACTGTCTCTTGTATGCAAACATAACATATGTACCATGAACAAGAAAATAGCTAACAGGCAAAACAAGAGTATACAAGTAGCCAATGAACATAAAAAAAAAAACGATGCTCCATCTGATTGGCCCTGAGGAATGAGCCACCTATCCAGTCTGATAAGCATTCTAAAGTCCTGTGATATCAACCTTTTCATTTTGTTTTATTTATTTATATTTTGGTAATATAGAGCATTAGAGTCTTAGCTTAGTATTCTACAGCTGAGGTATACTATGAGCCCTAACATGCTGACCAAAATAGAAGAGGTAGGACATTATGTACTGTTAGTGAGAGTGAAAACATCAACTTTAAATTGGAATAATCCAATAATTATCAAAATAAACAAATTATAGAGACAAGGTTTTTCAAACTCATCCTTTTGATGCTGGTGAGGAGAGGGTGAAGTGGAGTTACCTTGTGTGCTATTTAGATGGTTTACATCATCCATCACTTTCACTCATTAGACAACACTCCTAGCATCTATCTATTCATCCCTCAGTAAGGACATGCAACATCTCCCCCACTGAGAGCCAATTGCTCTAGACCCTATAACTCCATCTTCAGTGCCAATTTAAATTTCCTTGTAGTGTGTGTGTGTGTGTGTGTGTGTGCGTGTGCGTGTGCGTGTGCGTGTGTGTGTGTGTGTGTGTGTGTGTGTGTGTGTATTTATGTCTACCACATGTGAAGAGCCCACAGATGTTAGAAGAGACCCCTGGGTCCTTTGGAACTGGATTACAGGTGGTTGTGTGCTGCTGCTCCTGCTGCCTTGTGGGTGTTGTGACCTAACACTGACCTTCTGCAAGAGCAGTAAACATTCTTAACCACTGAGCTATCTCTCCAGCCTCTAAAATATTCCTGCTAAAAATGGTAGCACACACCTACAACCCCAGCTAGTGGTAGGTTGAGGTAGGAGAATTTTGAGTTCAAGACCAGTCTGGGCAACAATACCCAGTGAGATCTTATCTAAGATAGATAAACCAGATATTTCCTTCCTCAACTCAAAGTGGGCCTTATTTTACATCACACCATAACAAACTCACAAAAAGTTTAATGTGATTTAAACATAAATGTCATTTTAAAAAGTATTTAGGGCCGGGCAATAGTGGTGCACACCTTTAATCTCAGCACTTGGGAGGCAGAGCCAGGCAGATCTCTATGAGTTCGAGGCCAGCCTGGGCTACCAAGTGAGTTCCAGGAAAAAAACCCTTTTGTTTAAAAAAAAAAAATCAACGTCAGGAAAGACAAAGAAAAAGAACTATTAAGACAATAATGGAGATTAAGGAGAACGACAACTAAAGCAATGTGTAATGCCAGATCAGACTGGGGAGACAGAGGGCTATATGAAAGTCTACAAGTCCAAAGTGATGGCACCTTTCTGTAATCCCAGCATGTAGGAGGCTGAGGCAGGAAGATCATAAGTCTGAGGTCAGGTACATAATAAGTGCTAAATAGTGAGATCCTGTCTCAATATAAAGGAAGATATAAAATTAAAATAAAACCAAAATTGGACATAAGGTTATTGACAGTTACACTGTGAACATTCAGCTTTGTTGTTAAGTGCCATAATTACACTATTCTTTAGACATGTCTTCTGAAGGTGTGTAGGGTTAGAGATATGTCTGCAGTTTGCTCTATATAGCTCCAATGATAAGCACTAAATCTAGGTTGATTTGAATTTCATGGCACTCTTGAAATGACACTTACTTCGTGTATCACTTTTCCTATTACTGTGAGCTGGTTTATTCGCTTCGGGTTGACATCTAGAGCTGTTCCGGGACCCAGGTCTTTCCTGGCTGTCTGGTCTCACATCTTCTAAGTGGAGTGGTACCCATTTGTGCTTATTAGCTTGACGAAATAAAACACACAAAGTAATTACATGACAATGTACAATTTTCTTTTTTTTTTTTTTTTGTTTGTTTGTTTTTCAAGACAGGGTTTCTCTGTGTAGTTTTGCGCCTTTCCTGGAGCTCACTTGGTAGCCCAGGCTGGCCTCGAACTCACAGAGATCCGCCTGGCTCTGCCTCCCGAGTGCTGGGGTTAAAGGCGTGCGCCACCAACGCCCGGCACAATGTACAATTTTCATTAAAGCTCTGCAATTCTGAAAGCACTCTGAATTTTAATTAAAGATTCAGCTGCCTTTAAGTGGATTATCTGTAGACTGCCAAAAGAACCCTTTTCATTCTTACAGACTGATCCTTGATAAGTTTGTGCAAATATTTCAAGTGAAATAATAGCAAGTGAAAAGCCAGTAATTAAAAACAAATCAATCAAACAAACAAAAACCCCAGGGGCTGGGAAGATGAATCTGTTAGTAAAACAATTGCTGGCCAAGCACCAGGACCTGAGCTTCACCTCCAGTGCCCACATCAGAGCAGGGCCTATGATGCTAACACTCAGAGTTGGGGAGATGAGACAGGAGGATCCCTGGGGCTTGCTGGTCAGTAAGAGAACCCATCTCAAACAAGACAGAGAGCAAATGGCCTCCATAAACATTCATATCCACACATAAACACACAAAAACATAAACAAAACCAGAGACTTTGGTTTAACTAAGTAGTTTTTCAAAGCATGGGAGGAATAGGCATAAGATGCTTCCTCTCTGACACCATTTTCTTTACAGTTATTATATTACAGCTATTATATGGCTCGTGCCTATAATTCTAGCATCTGAGAGGATGAGGCAAGAGCATTTCAAGTTCCAGTCTATCCTGAGATACACACCAAAAAAAAATCTAAAAAAAAAAGAGGTGGTTGTGATGTTAACTCGTTTTCCTCAAGACAGGGTCTCATTATGTAACCCTGGCTGTCCTGGAACTTGCTCTGTAGATCAGGCTGGCCTTGAACTCACAGAGATCCACCTGCCTCTAACTCCCAAGTGCTGGGATTAAAGGCGTGCACCACCACTGTCCAGCAATGACATTAATTTCAATTGTCATCTTGAAGGGATTTTGAATCACCAAAGGAAGGGATTTTTCTAGATTCTGTTAATTAAGGTGGGCCTCACTTAACAGCGGCCAGCACCATTTTATGGGGTAGGGCATGGGAGTAAGAGGAGAAAAAGCAGAGCAAAAGCTTCATGGCCTTCTGCTTCATGACTGGGGGTGAAATACAGCCAGCTGCCTCAAAATCCTGCCTATGGCTTCCCTATCATAAAGGAATGTATCCTTTAACCATGATCCAAAATAAATCATAGCATCAGGAAAAGGAGCTAATCAGGTGTGGTGGCTGGTTCAAGCCTGCAATTCCAGCACATTGTGTGCTGAGGCAAGAGAATTAAGAGCTCAAAGCCAAACTGGATCCATAGAAAGACTGTCTGAATAAAAAGACAGAAGATGGGCAGAGGCAGGAAGAAGAGAGGACAGGAGGAGGAGGAAAAGAAAAGAGATACAATCAATTGGCTTCTATTGAGGACCAGCAATATAAAAATTATTTTGGTTGCCAGGCTCGGTGGTGCACATCCTATTCCCAGCACTTAGGAGGCAAAGGTAGGGGGATCTTTGTAAATTTAAGTCCAGCCTGGCTATATAGTGAGTCCCATGACAGCCAGAGTTAGATAGATCTAGTCACAAAAAAGAAAAAAAAATTGTTATAGTTATACTATAGTAAATTTCTGAAAATCTTTTATACTGATTCCATCATTAATGTCTCAAAATGCTTAGCATTTGGCCCAATGTGTATTTTCCAACCAAATTAAAAAGAGGTAGGAGAAAGGAAAGATGCCCGAAATACTGATGGGGAAAAAAGAATATTATGGCTGGCAAGATGGCTTAACAGGTGAAGACACCTATCAAAAGCCTGATGTTGCAGAATATTTGTTTACACTGTGAAGATGCGTCTTTTCCAAGACATCTTCTGATTGGTTTAATAGAGAGCTAAATGGCCAATAGCTGGGCAGGAAGGGTAGGTGGGACTTCTGGTGACAGACAGAACTCTGGGAAGAAGGGCAGAGATGCTGGGACGAGGAGGAAGCAGGATGGGCAGTAAGCAATAGAATGTGGATTAAAATACATGGACTAATTTAAGTTATAAGAGCTATTGGGACAAGCTTAGGCTAAGGCTGAGCTTTCATAATTAATAAAAAGTATCTGTATCATTAGTTGTGAGCTGGCAGCCCAAAGGAAAGTCTGATTACAACCTGAGTTTGAGCCTTAAAACCCTTATCAGAGGAGAAAATTGACTCCTACAAGCTGCCGTCAACCTCCACATGCATGCTGTGAATGCACACACTCATATGTGGTGGTGGTACATGCAGAGGCAGAGAGAGGCAGAGGCAGAGGCAGGCAGATTTCTGAGTTAGAGGTCAGCCTGGTCTATGAATTGAGTTCTAGGACATCCAGAGCTACACAGAAAAATCCTATCTCTAAAAACCAAACAAACAAACAAAACCTTAAATAGCACAGAAAGCCTGCCCCATGTTATCTACCTTCACAACCCAATCTCATCCTTGTCTACTTTATTTTTTTGGCTTTTCAAGACAGGGTCTTGATGTATAGCCTTGGCCAACTTAGTACTCACTACATAAGACAGGCTGGTCTCAACCTTGCATTCCTCCTGCCTATGCTTCCCAAGTTCTTTGTGTATGCATTCTGTATGCACATGTGTCATAGGTGTGTGTCGTACACAGAGATCAGACAACCTTTGGAGTCTTCAGAAAAACCATCCATCTCCTTTGAGACTAAGTTTTTCACTGACCTTCAGCTCACTAACTGTGCTAGAACACAAGTTCTGCCGTTATGCCCCACTTTCACATGGGTTCTGGGGATCAAATTAGGATCCTCATGTATGGATGTCAAACATTTTGGGGCATGATCTAACTTTCCAGTTCCTAAGCCCTTCTTTAAAGTAAAAAACAAACCAGGCATGGTGGTGTATGCCTTAGATCCCAGAACTAAGGAGGCAGTAAGCTCCAGGCCAGTCAAGATTATTTAGAGAGACCTGTAGTGGTATTTTCTCTGCCCATGACCTTGGACTAAATTCTTATAAGGAGCTGGAGAAGGGGCTGGGCAACTAGAGAAACTTACAGCTACAGAGACCCTGTCTCAAAAAAAACAAAATAAATAAATGAATAAAGTTAAAAACAAAACAAAAACCCAAATAAATGCTAGATTTGATGTGCTGGCTTTGCATGCAAAAAAAACTGCTTCTGGCTGGGCAGTGGTGGTGCACACCTTTAATCCCAGCACTCAGAAGGCAGAGGCAGGTGGATCTCTGAGTTCGAGGCCAGGCTGGTCTACAGAGAGAGTTCCAGGACAGCCAGGGCTACACAGAGTGCTTCAAGTCATAGGACCAGAGTTGGAGACCCTGGGACTAACATTGTGGAAGGAGAGAACCAACTCCTACAAGTTATCTTTTGCCCTCCACATGCATGCTGTGGTATATGCATGCCCCCCACCCCCATGCGTAAAATATAAGAATAAGTTTGCCAATATTATCATCTTCATTGAAAAAACACATACACAGTAGGTGCACAATTCATGGACTTAAATATGACATATATATATATATATATATATATATATATATATATATATATATAAACACCAGACATTAAGCATTGACCAATCAATTTCAATTGAAGCAACCAAAACAAAGACAAATTTTAGAGCAAAATGACAAGTCTTTCAGAAGTATGAATTCTAGATAGCCATAAAGACTAAGAAGCAGAAATAATAAATGATAAAGCAGTTAATGAATAGGGAAAATTTTGTCAATACTTACGTATTCTGTTCTAATACTTGAAAGCAGTCAGGCTTTGCTCATTAGAGCAAAGGAGTCTAGCCCTTAACTCAACAGCTAAAATTACTTAATAAAAGACAATGATTCAGCCAGGCATACTGGCACACACCTTTAATCCCAGTACTTGGGAGACAGATGCAAGAGGATCTCTGTGAAAGGCCAGACTGGTCTATAATAGTAAGCTTCAGGACAGCCAGGGCTACATAAAGAAATCCTGCCTCAAAAATACAATAAATAAAAATAAATAAATAAAAGACAATGATTCAAGTAAGTGCTTAGTACATGATAATTTGGTATTGACAACAAAGAAGTTAACTGCCAAGTACTACACCATTGAATGTATCTTGGTGTATAATTTCACCTATGCAGAATAACTGCTTCAGTGCCTGCTACAGAACAATTCTTTTTGTACACCGAATATGTATTACTCTCATTGGTTTGATAAAGAGCTGACTAACCAATAGGCAGGAAGAGGTTAGGCAAGAGAGCTAAACTGAGAGGATGCTGGGAAGAAGAAGGGCTGAGTTGCCAGCCAGACACAGAGGAAGCAGGAGATGAACATGCCATGCTGAAAAAAGGTACCACCATGTGGTAGAGCATAGATAAGAAATATAGGTTAATTTAAGATGTAAGAGCTAGTTAGTAACAAGCCTAAACTATCAACCGAGCATTTATAATTAATAAGTCTCTATGTGGTTATTTGGGAGATGGCTGGTGGGACAGAGAAAGTCCGCTTTCAAGTGCCTTCCCAAAGCACTCAAAACCTTAATTTTAAGCTACATGAACCTTGCCTATATCTCCTGCTGCTCATCTTAGGCTCAGAACCCTGAATGAGTATAGGCTTTCACCAACCCTGTCCCTAAACACATTAGGAGTCCAGAAAAAAAAAAAGGAAAAGAATTTAGGGCAGTAAGTGTTTCCTTCATACTTCAATTTTTCAGGGAAAACCTTGACTAAGATTGGAGCTGGAGAAGTGACTGTTCAGGTTAAATGCATGAGCTGCATTTCTGGAGGACCTAATTCGAATCATAGCACCCATGTTGGGGGACTCAGAACTGCCTATAACTTCAGGAATCAAAACATCCTCTTCTCAGGGTTGGGGATTTAGCTCAGTGGTAGAGCGCTTGCCTAGCAAGCGCAAGGCCCTGGGTTCGATCCTCATCTTAAAAAAAAAATCCTCTTCTGGATTACATGGGTATCTGTGTCTACACACACCAAGACACATGTACACACACACACACACACACACACATATGTGGTGATATTTTATTTGTGCTTTAATAAATAAAGCTTGCCTGGAGATCAGAGGAAAAAGGCCAGCCATAATAAGTAAACAAAGAAGTCAGGCAATGGTAGCACATGCCCTTAACTTGGCAGGCAGGATCTCTGTGTATTCAAGGCCACACTGGAAACAGAGCCAGGTGTGGTGGTGGCACATGCCTTAATTCCAAGGCTAGTTAACCACGGAGGTCTGAAGGTCTGTATAGACAGAAAGACAGAGCTGTGTAGGAAAAGGAAGTGATGTAGCTGGACAGAGAGTAAATCAGATGGCAGAACAGCCAGGCATATGTGCGTGGGTAGACAGGAAGTAACGCGCATTTGGAAGCTGAAGAGTTGGCGAGGTAAGGCTGGCTGGTGGCTTTGCCTATTTCCCTGATCTGCTGTAGGATGGTCTGTATGTCAAATTACTCTGATTGGTCAATAAATAAAACACTGATTGG
>CABHPQ010148399.1:0-21017 GCA_902168405.1 Peromyscus aztecus
TTTTTTTCTGTCTTTCTCCAACTGTAAACTATACATAAATAAAAACAAGGCCAGCACTGTTTATCTTTGTAGTCCCAGGACACAGCGCATGCCTGAAACCATGAATACTGCTTTCTCTACTAGCTCCTTATCACATTGTTACAGTAAAACACATGACAGAAGTACCTAAGGAAGAAAGTGTTCATTTTGGTTCACAATTTAAGGGTACAGTCCGTCATGGTGGGGAAGTCAAGGCAGCAGAAGATTGAGATAGCTGGTCATATTATGTCCTCAGTCAAGAATCAGAAATTGAAGAATGCTGGTATGAGTCAGAATTGGCATGCAAACAGTCCCAAGTCCATGCCCCTCCTGCTGCTTTGCTCGAGAATACTAGGTTTTCTTGTAGTCTTCACCCCATAGTATGAGTCTTAAAATCCAACAAATCCAGAAATGATGCCTCAAAACCATGTTCAATGAATAGCAGCCAGAATTTGGAGCAAGTGAAAAGCTAAAGGAATACCTTGTGCTCCTCTGCTGAGCTCCAACCAAGGAAGAGCCTTGGAGGAATCTTCCTCACATTTCCCAGAGCTGCATGTCCCAAATGATTGCCTATAATCAGCAAAGGACTATGGAAACCCGTAGCTGAATTCAGCTGGCTGCCCTTTCCCCAAACAGTGTTCATACATCTGAGCTTCTTTTCACAAAGATTTGTCACCTTCTCTTGTCTGTCTCCCAATTTATGCCATTTCCTAGGTTGTATACAAGACAAATCAGTTTTAATATGGAGCAGTGACACACTGTGATGTCACAACAGAAAATTATGATGTTATATCATAATAGAGCATTGTGATATCACAATAATATACTATTAATATAATGTAACATTATGGTATCACAGATAGCATCATAATATCACAATTCAGTGTTGTAATACCACAGTTCAGCATTGTGTTGGTTAAACTGAGTATTATGATTATAGAGAGCAACATTGTGGTGTTTGTGTTCAGTATAGCCACAGTACAATGGAACAGTCTCATCCAGCATTGTGACATCAAAATTCATTATTGCGCTGTCACAGTTCATCATTCTGAGGGAACAATATAGCATTGTAATATCACAATTAAGCATTTGTAATGTCAAATGTCAGTATTGTGGTGGCAAAATATAGCATTGTGATGTCACAATTTATTATTATGTTGTCAAAGTTTAGCATTGTGATGTCAATATTTCATCATTGCTATGATACAATGTAATATTGTGTTGTCATGATGCAGCATTGTGATGACACTATGCACCATCATGATGTCTCAATTCAGTATTGTGATAACACAGTGGAGAATTGTGATGACACAATGTGGAATTGTGGAATTGTGATGCCATAATGTATCTTTTTTATCACAGTGCATCATTGTGATGGCACATTGCAGCACTGTGATAGCAAAATGAAGCATTGTAATAACATATCGCAGCATTGTGGTCTCCAAATTCAGTGTTGTGATGTAATAATACATCATTATCATTTCATAGTTCAGCATTTTAGTGTCATAATTGATGGTCTAGTTTCATTTCTGTTGCTATGATAAAACCTTGACCAAAAGAAACTTAGGGAAGAAAAAGCATATTTGGCTTACAATGAATTCTAAGCTATAGTTCATCATTTGTGTAAGTTAAGGCATGAAGCTATTCCTATTAAATACATAGTAAAGAAAAAAGAGAAGACATGAACCCTTGCTTTCTTCTTATCTTTCTTCACATTTTTATTTATAGTTTTTTTAAAATTTTGTATATGAACACTATATTTAATCATTTATATCCTCCCTCCTTTTCCCACTCCAACTCCTCCCTGTCTACCCAGCTCTCTCTCAAATTCATGACCTTTTCTTCTTCAGTCATTATTGTTACACAGGCATGCACATATACATATATATGACCTACTGAGTCCATGTAATGATGCTTCTGTGTACATGTGTTTAGGGCTGACCACTTGGGATTGGATAGCCTATTGGTAGGCTTTTCCCTGGAGAAAACTGATTTTTCCTCTCTCAGTAGCCATTGACTGCCTATAGTATAGCTCTTCATCTTGGTGTAGGGCCTTGTGAAATTTCTCCTATCCATGCTGAAATGTCAATTGGTGTTATAAATATGCAAGTCTTATTTAGGCAACCATGTTGTTAAGATTTCACAGGTGTAGCATCTATGTCTAGAAGAAACTATCTTGCAGCAAGCATACTGATCCTCTCACTTTTACAATATTTCTTCCCTCTCTTTGGTGAGGTTCTCTGAGTCTCATGTATAGCGGTTGTGTTGTAGGTGAACTGGGTTGGAAACTCCATAATCACTTCTGCATTTTGATCAGTTCTAGATCTCTGTAATCATCTCCATCTACTGAAAAACTGAAAGTTCTTTGATGAGAGGTAAGAGCTACACTTGTATGTTGGTATGAGGAAAAGTAATTAAAATGCAGCTGAAATTATATTGGTTTATGAAAATGGAAGTAGTTATACTCTATTGTCTATGACCTCTCCAGCCTTGGGTAGTTAGCTAATTTTACAGTACTAGGCAAACCCTGGGGTTTTTAGGTTGTCTATTGCTCTTGGGGAAGTATTATCACCTCATATGGCACAACTCTATTTAAACTACATGTGTATGTATATGCACACATTTATATATTATATATACATGTATTTTAAGTGAGCTTATACAATATTATTTCCCAAGGCTTTTTAAGACATCCTTAGTGTTATTTATTTCTCCTTCCACTCTATTCTTCTGGATTTCCTTTTACCCCAGTTAAAGTCATTCTTCCTATTTTCCTCTTCCTCCTTCATAACACCCGTGTACTACCCCTCTCCAGAGCTCCTTCTGCCCTTTTCTCCACATGTTCCTTTTCTACTTTCTCAGCTTCTGTGGTCACTGCAGGTTATATAATCAAATCTAGAGATTCAGCACTAGGATCCACAAATAAGAAAGAATATGTGATAATTGTCTTCCTGGGTCTGGATTACAGGAAAACCCCTTGGTGTTCTTGGCCAGTGGTATCCAAGAGACTCCCAAAACAATGTAGAGTATTCCAATTGCCCTTGTTTGCCTCCCAAACTTAAAGGTAAGACCCTATTGCTGAAGATAGTACATACTTCAGACATAGAACCTGGAGACATCAAGCTGGAACTGACCTGGAAGCCTATATGAGCACTAGTATTAGAAGATAATATGCAAGCTGACAAGGGAGAAAAGAAATCAATTGTCTTACTGAGCTGCAAAGCCTATGAACCACAGCAAAGACTACCCAGACAAGATATCCTCAATGGTACAACAGTAGCACTTTCATCTTGGGGGTTACTAACAGTTGTGTAATTAGACCTTCTTCACTCTTATAGACTTCAGGACCCAGCTTAGGGAATAGTTGTTACCTTCAGTGGGCTGGGTCTTCCTATACCAATTAACAATCAAGACTATTTTTCATTGATATATCCATAGGATGACTTGATACACAAAATTCACAATTGAGATATTCTTTCCAGGTGATCATAGATTATGGCACATTTACAATTAAAACTAATGATTCCAGTGGCACATTATGGGGTAGTTTGAATTAGAATGGCCCCAATAGGCTCATACATTTGAAAGCTTGCTCACCAGGGAGTAGCACTATTAGGAGGTATGGCCTTGTTGAAGAGGGTATGACCTTTTTGGAGGAAGTGTGTCATTGCAGGTGGGCTTTAGGGTTTCAAAAGTCCATGTCAGGCCTGTTGTTTCTCTCTTCCTGCTGCCTTCCAATCCAGATGTTGAACTCTAAGTTACCTCTCCAGCACCATGTCTGCCTGTGTGCCTCCATGCTTCCTGCCATGACAATAATAGACTACACCTCTGAACTGTAAGTCAGCCTAAGTTAAATGTCCATAAAACTTCATAAGAGTTGTAGTGGTCATGGTGTCTCTTCACAGCAATAAAAACCCTAATTAAGACAGAAGTTGGTTCCAGAGAATGGAGTATTGCTGTGATAGGCCTAACCACACTTTTGTTTGGAGGAATATGGACTTTGGATTAGAAACCAGTTGAATGCTTTAAGCAGTGTATAATGGGACATTCTAGTAGCAGCATGGAAGACAGTGGTGCTGAGGGTGATTGGAAATGTGGGAGCCTAGCTCAAGAGGTTTGAGAGAAGATGAATATTAGTACATGGCCTAGACACTGTTCTCGTGATACTTAGGTGGAAAATGTGGCTGCTTTGTTCCTTTATTCAAAAAGTCTGCCTGAGACTATATTAGATAATTATGGATTAACAGCTTTGGCAGGGGAGATTTGAAAACAGTCTAGACTGTATCACATGGTTATTATTGGCCAGGTTCATACAAATCTATAATGAAAAGGAGCAAGCTGAGTAAGGAAAAACACAAAATGTACAGTTTGAGGAGAAAAGGAGCACCAGGAGGTGTAATAGAGTTAAATCTTGCATTCAAGGAGATAAACAGATTAAAGAAAAGCCTAATGCTAAATGGAATAGAGAGTAGACACCTCAGGGCAAGACTCTACCCAGCTAAGCTGCCAACTTATTAAAAGGAGTTAAAGAAAAGTTTAGGGCCAGGTATAGTGGCACATACTTTTTTAGCACTCAGGAGGCAGAGACAGGTAGATTGCTGAGTTCAAGGCCAGGCTGGTCTACAGAACAAGTTCCAGGGTAGCCAAAGTTAAGTAGTGAAGGAAACCACCAAAAACAGAAAGCTGATGCAGATATCAATTGAACAAGGGGGCTATGTTCTATCCCCAGCAAGCAGCAGGACTTGGCAGCTCCAATCATGCAGTTCCAGCTTCAGTGTCAAGGATACAAGAAAGGTGTTGTAGAATATCGTGCCTCCCCCAGGGCTAAGGAAAGATGCTGAGGCCAGGTGTGTATCAGGGGTGTCCCTGCATTGAGGTCAAGAAAGGCTATTGTGTGAAGCTGTGGATGTGAAGCCTGGATTACCTTGGAGAACCCAAGATGTTAGATATGCCAGAGCCCTGGGATACCTGTCAAGGAGCGCTACAGACAGGGTTTGGAGCTATGCTGAGAGAAAGAAGTGTGCTACAATAAACAAAAGTGAAAGGAATTGGAGATTTGAAGAGCACTTTGACATCATGCATGGAGATTCAGAGTTTGGAGTTTTCCTAGCTGTTTTTCTGCTTGCATTGGCCCAATATTTCCTCACTATGGTCCCTTTTATCCCTTTTGAAATAACAATGAATGTTCTGTGCTGTTGTGTGTTGGGAGTATATGATCTGCTTTTTTATTTTTATTTCAAAGGGGGTTACACTTAAGAGATTTCCATGAGTCAGTAGAGACTTTGAACTTTGAATTTTAAACAGTGTTGAGACTGTTATAGACTATGGGGACTTTTGAAGTTGTACTAAATACATTTTGCATTATGATATGAGTACAAGCCTATGGGGACTAGGGAATGGAATGTAGTGATTTGAATAAGAATGGCCCCCATAGGCCATAGATTTGCAAGCTTGGTCACTAGGGAGTATCACTATTAGGAGGTATGGCTTTGCTAGAATAGATGTGGCCTTGTTGGAGAAAGTGAGACACTAGGATTGGGCTTTGGAGTTTCAAATGCTCAAGCCTGGCCCAGTCTCTCTCTCTCTCTCTCTTCCTGCTACCTGCTAATCCAGATGTAGAACTTTCAGCAACCTCTCTAACACCATGTCTGCATATGTGCTGCCATGCTTCCTGCCATGACAATAATGGACTAACCCTCCATAATAAAATAGAATTTTGTTATATTACAGTTTCACACTTTTATTTTAAAAATGCAGCATTGTGGCAGCACAGTGGAATACTGCCATGTCACAATTCAGTGTTGCAAGTCATGGTTCTGTAATGTGATGTCACAGGGAGCAATGACATGTCACAATACAGAAAAATAAAACATGGTGGGCAACTGACCATAAAACAAGAATACTTGCACAGGGTCTAGAATACATCAAAATGTCAAGAGAAAGCAAGTGGAAGTGGTAGGAACCTAAGTTTGGCAACAGAGTGTGTGGATTAAACTCAGAATTGGGAATATAATTTTAGACATCAGAGCTCCATAGATAGTCCCCACAAAATGCTAGTCAAACTGCTTTATAATCTGGTATAATATGGACACCCAAATGGGAATATAATCACCTTCAGCATAGCTTTATCTTATCAGTTATTCCTCTATGTATGATGAACTTTACTAAAAATTAATATCATTGTACTCATATATCAGAATGGTTACACAAAAAGAAAGAATAATTTTTTCAACCCAGAAATTATACCCAGAGCTAATGGACAGAAACTATAGAAGTAAATTTCTACTTAGAAAAACAGAATTATTAAAAGAATTGTGCAAAGATCATGAGGGTGAGCCACAGGAAGAACTACCTGGGGAGTCTTGTACTCTGTAACACTGGAACCATTTAGGCATTTGTCAGTGGCCTGGAAAGGGAGGACATGGAATTCTCACCTCGCTTAAGGATTTTAGCTTTAACACATTTAGAGTTATCATCTTCAATCTCATTTCTATAATTCTGATCATGGCCAATATATTATCCAAGGAAAGACTGCTCCCTAGTTCTGAGACATTGACTTTCCCACCATTATACATATTGAATTGCCCACAAAGTATTATCTATTTAATAGGACTAAAGAAGTAGGAATGACTAGAAATTAAGTCCCAAGAGATACACAAATAAATTAAGAATGCAGGCAACATTCTGAATAAACTCAAAGTATGTGTAACTTTAAACAGAACTGATAAATAGTTGAGATAAATACAGGTATTTGGAGTATAAGATAGATTTAAAAGTTTATGTAATTTATCCATAGATAAATAAATAAAATTACAGAGGAACTGTGAAGAAACACAGAAGAAAAGAGATATATTGCTACACATAAATTACAAAAATATTGATGGTTATAACATAAAGAGAAAGAAATAAGTAGTCAAACTTAAGTGTTTTAAACTCTTCAAAGTTTCAAGAGGGTAACAACACTAACCTTAGAATACTAGATATGGTTCTTTCTTTGGGATTTTCAAGATAGAGAGTGACCATCTAATGATTAGTAGAGATATAAGGTGGAAATAACATGTTATGACTAGCAGTACTCTGAGCAGGCATAGCACATGTGAAGGTCACAGACATGAAGGTCAGGGAGTAAATGGAGGGAGATAAGGAGACTCCAGGACCAACATTTATTGGGCCCAGAGTGTTACAGCTGGAGGCTTCCTGCATAGAGTTTTACTTGGTGTACTGCAAGCAAGTATGCATGGGTTTCAAGAGTTCACAAAGAGGCAGTCACTGCAACATAGCTGCACAGTTCATACAGGGCCTGGAGATCAGTAGACCACTGAAGTAGACTGTGTCCAGCTATAGGAATCAGTTGCATAAAGCAGCTATGCTCACTGTCTACACAAAGAACCTGAGGGATGTTATACAATACAGGGAAATTGTGTAAAAGTATGATGGAGCTTTGCCTCTGGCATGAGGAAGTCCAACAAAAATTCACAGTAAATACAGAGATATATTAAAGTATAAAAATTCATGAAAATATGAAAGTTAAAATTGAGACAATTCCTAAATAATAAAAAGTATGGTAGCCAAACTGGAAGAATAGTATGATGGGGGGAAACATGCTTCAACAATGCTATAACCTGAGTTCCAGCCTTCTGACATTATGTACAACTCCCTCTTACTCAACACTAGTTTTTATTTCTTATCCACACATTCAGCTTAAAACAACTCTTCATACATGAGATACTTCCATCTGTAACTAACCAACCTGTGGTCTGATTTTTAATATGATAATAAAATGATAGATGTGACATCCATGTCCAAAGCAATGGTTCAATGACATTATCAAAACCCAAGTCCCAATATTTCCACCTGACCAAAATAGTAATTCATTTTGTTGTCTTATAGAATGAAAGATTAGTTTGTCCTAGTTAGCTGTAATTGTCAACTTGATACCGCCTAGATTCATCTGAAAAGAAAACCTCCATTGACAAATTATCTAGATCAGATTGGCCTTTTGGGCATATTTTGGGGGCATTGTCTTTATTATTAATTGATGCAGGAACGCCCAGCCCACTGTGGGCAAAACCTACGGGATATGTGACATAAAGGGACTAGCAATAACATATCCTAGAAGACTCACCTTCAGCAACCTACTTCCTCCAACTAGGCTCCAACACCTACTTTTTACCACCTCCCAACAACGTCATCACAGTTCAGATCTACCAAGGGATTAATCTGTTCATTATGTCACATCTCCTATGATATAATAAACTCTGAAAATACCCATGCACATACCCAGAACTGTGCTCTCCTAATCTAGGACTTCTCAAGCCACTGGAGTTGATAACTGAGATTAACTGTGACACTTCTTTAATATGTAATAGGTTGTTTTCAAAGGAAGGCAATGGACATTTGCAAGAAAATGAAGGTTGATTCATTTGAGCCTGCTTAACAGAATCTCTTTGGCAAACAGTCTCATTTTCTGTTTTCAAAGACATAAAATAGGAGAAGAAAATTGTATCTCCACTAATTTGGTGAGGCATGGGTTGAGGAGATAAGTTAAATATGCCTTATGGTGATGCCCTTTGGAAACATGACTTAGTGACATGGTCAAAGTCAGGGAAGGGCCTACACTACCCAAGAGTTTTTCCAATAGTAATTTTATACTGTGTTTTCATCAGATATCCAGGTCTTTAGAAAACCATCAGAGAAGTTTTTTTTACTTTTAAAAAGTGTCCCACAGTATTTGCAAAGACTAATGGCAGGAAAGCCAAATAAATCCCCAATTTCATAAAGCGAAGCTAAATGTCCTTTCTGTCTGAAGAGCCTCTAGGTGTAAACCCTGATGTGGCTATGGCCCTACAAAGCTGAATTCATCTCACTGATGTCAATGAATGCTCCCAAAGACTAGATATTGCATGCCAGTAAGTGTTTTGATTGAATAGGGGACAATAAAATTCTAAAAATAATAGAGTAAGAGATAGATTGGGAGCCTCAACTTGACAGATCTGGTTTAACATACGTCTGATCCCTTAACCCCCTTCATTTGAGTAACATTAAGCTTCACCTACATTCCAGAATTTTTTGAGATTACCATGTGCACCTAACTGAGCATCTAGGTGAAGATTTCCCAGGAATTATTTGTTATTGTTGCTATCATCATTTTCTGTCAGTTATAATCCTAATTTTCCCAAAGCCATTTGTTCTCTTTTGATTTGCTCTTAGAACTGAGACACTGATCATCATAAACTTTATAGAATCCCATATTTGTTGCCTGGCCATTTCTTTGCCCATATGACAAGGTAAATCATCACCAACCAGCATTCTTGGGCTATACGTGACAGGTAGAGGAGCTAGAATTTGGTCCCCAGTTTCCTAAGCCAACTTCAATGGCTTGTCATCTATGTAAAAATGCATGCCAACAGGTAGTCTCATTTGCAACTTCTTATAACAAGAGCATCATAGTATATTTTGGAGACATGACTTTCCACCTAGTTACATAAGAAAAAGGGGGAAAAAAGGTTATTAGCTATTTTTCTCATTGCTTAAACCAAATATCCATTAAGATGCAACTAAATAAAGAGAAAATTTATTTGGGTTCATAGTTTGAGAGTGTACAGTTCATCATGACAAGCAAAGCATGATGGCATACAGAAGGAACATGTGGCTGAGACTCCTCACTTTCTTACATCTACAAATCAAGAAGGAAAGATAAGACAAGAAGCAGAACTGGGACATAAAACTCCAGGTCCAGCCCCAGTTATCCACTTCATCTGTGTAGGTTCTGAGCCCCGAAAGATTCCACAATCTATAAAATCAACACCACAATCTGGACACCATTATTCAAATGCAAGTGTTTGTGGAAGGTGTTTTCCATACAAATTGCCCTTGGTCCTCTTAGGCCAGCCATCTCAAAATGCAAACTGTATTCAGGATGACTTCAAAAGTCCACATAGTTTTGCACTCCCAACATTATTCAAAAGTCCAGAACCTCTTTTAAATCTCAAGGTAATCTCTTAACTATGAGTCCCTATAAACTAGAAAACTAAGTTTCATGCTTCTAATATACAGTGATGCAAAGTAAGCATTGCCATCCCCAAAGGGAGGAATAGGGGAACAACTTGAGAGACTGACCAAAGCAAGACCAAATTCAGCAGAGTAAATACCAAACAGCTGCTATGTGTGATAGCATCATCTAGACTCAAAATGGCTTGGGGAGCTCGCTCTTTTTACATAGGCAATCTCTCTATACAGACAGCTCTGATGGCATCAGCCGATATCTTACATGTATGTCATGTCCAATATCCTGGTGTTTCCATTGCAACTTGGGCTTTACCTTTACAGATTCACACACAGCCCACTCAGGAGATCCATGATGCTTAGCCACCAGTGGCTTTCTGGAACCTTGGTGAAACCCTCTATAATTCTCACTTCTTGCCCAATTGCAAAACTAGCACCACGTGCACAATGCCAAGTTTAGCCATATCCTAAGATATAGTGAACCCCCTTGGATCACAGCTGGTATACTCCTTGTGGATTTTGTGGCTGATCCTAAAATGTTTTGCTAGATGGCCCTGATCAAGCAAGATGTCCTCAAAACTCTTTTGGTCTCTTTTCAAATGGAAGTTTTAAAAATGAGTTTAAGTTTTTACACCCTAGGGTTTTAATGGGTGGATTATTGCTGTTGTCCCAATATAGGAGTGTGAATTTTCCTTATAACTGCACTAATCTATTAAACAATTACCAGAATTTTACCAGAGCATCAGCCTTGTCTATAACTTTCAGCAAGTTCATATTCCTTTCCTCAATAATGTCATGATTTTTATAATTTTCTGCTCCACTTTCAACTCTTTTTAGTACAAATCAGACTAAAAGAAATGAGCAGTAATCATGCCACATCCTGAATGTTATGCTCTCTTGAAATTTTCTCTACCAATATTAATACATTACCTTTTAATTTAGCCTCACTCAAATGTTCAGGATATGGCCAGAATGCAATCAGATTACTTGCTAGAAATAACATGAAAAAGCTCTGTTCCAATTCCCAATAGATTCTTTGTTCTGCTCTAAAACTCATGAATCAGTATCTACTGTCCACATCCCTAGCTTTCTAGCCTTCAGAACTCATACTAGAATGGCCAATTAAGCTCTTCTTATAGCACTGTGACTGTTGAGTTTCTTTAACTCAGTTTCAAACTTTTCTATATTCTTCCTACAAATTCCAGAGACCAAAGGACCACATGGTCAGATTTTACACAGCAAAATCCCTGCTTCTGATACCATATTTTTGCATTAATTATTTTTCTCATCACTGTGATCAAATACTTAATACAAAGCAGCTTCACAGAGGAGATACTCTGGCTTATAATCAGTCATGGTGGGGAAGGCACAGTGTTAGGTGGTTCCAAAGTGACAGGGGCATATGTCTGGGACTTTTCACCTCCTCTTATCTCTATATAACAGAAAAGAGAGCCAAAGAAGAATGACCCCTGAGCTATAAACCTCAAGTCCTTCCTCTTCCCAGTTACCCACTTTCCGCAGCTAGCTTCCACTTTCTAAAAGTTCAACAACCCTTCAAAATGGTGTCACTGTCTTAGAACCAAATCTTCAAACACATAAGTTTGTGGGGAATGTTTACATCTAAATAAAAATACTTTTGTCTATATTTGTATATCCTTCAATAACTCTAGAATAATGCTATCCTTGATGTTCTGTGATAAAAATTGTTGTATATGCATAATGGCAGATACATTATAGCTATCATCTACTTGTGACTATTGAGTCCTTGAAGTGAGGCTGATGTATATAAAATATAGAAACCACAAATGAGAGAAATATACTATATTTGTTTTTCTGATACTAGCTAAATTTGATTAATAGGATTATCTGGAGTTATTTCAAAGCAATAAGCTAGAAGAAAGTGGATGGTAAGCTGGAAAACCAGACCTGGGTCACCCAACAGGCAAGCAGCCATTATAATCAGTAGTAAAAGGGGATCCTGAGTCTGTAGACTGACAGGGATTGGGGCCAGCAGAAGTACAAAGGAAGCTAGTGAGAGTCAATCATGTATAGGCCTCACTTACAGGTGTGATCAGTTTATTCTACTATGGTGTGGTCCCTTTGATCGGTGATGGTCTCATTCCTGCTCTACATGGACAAGGCATTCAAGTCTAGCATCCCTGCTCTGTGCTAAGCATGGTAGGGAGTAGGGAGTGTTGTTAACTCAACAACTTCATGAGTGATATCCATCATCAACTGGTAGTGGCAGTTCCATCTACAGAAATCCCCTACACAGCAGTGAAGATCATCCTCAGTCATCTGTTATAGAGGAAAGAAAGCAAATGAGATGAGTCTATGATAAAAAGTACCCTGACAAAAGTAACTTAAAGGGAAAAGAATTAATTTTGTCTCACAGTTTAAAAGTACAGTCCTTCATGAGGGGAAAGCCATGGCACCAGAAGCCTAAGGCATCTAGTTACACTACATCTGCAGTCAGAAAGCAGAGAGTGATGAATGCCCATGGCTTGGCTCAGTTACGTTGCACCTTTTTACTCCATCTGGGAACCAGCCTATGGGTCTTCGCCCTTCAGTTAACTGAATCTAGTTAATACTTCATAGACATGCCCAGAGGCTAACCTAATCTAGGTAATCTCTCACAGCTGTGCCCAGAGCCTCATCTCCAAGGAAATTCTAGATCCTGTGAAGATGCCAGTTAATATTAACCACTACTGTCCCAAAGGAAAATGTAGTCATTAGTAATATAAATGCAACAGGATGTCACATCATCTGTTCTGCTTTCTAGATTAGCCCCAAATGTCTCCCGGGGTTGTTGTTACTGATGATCTTGAGATTGGTGGTATCTACTTGGTTCTGAGTAGCAAAAGGAAAATATGGAGGTCCAGGTTTGTTTTAGAAGGAGACATTAAAGGGGAAAAAAAGAAATGACAGAGAACTTTTCAACAAAGATGAGGGGCTTTTTCAAGATGAAAGGACATTGAGTTTCTCCAGAGTATCTGGACAAATTTTAATCTGAAAGTTTTAATTTATAGTTCTGTGAAGTCCATCCATTATCCTAGAGCAGTGGTCCTCAATTTGTGGGTCACAACCCCTCTGGGGGTCACATATCACATATCCTGCATATCAGATTCATGCATTAGGATTCATAACAGTAGTAATAAAATAATTTATGGTTGGGGGTCACCACAACATGCATTGTATTAAAGGGCTGAAGCATTTAGTGAGATTGAGAACCACTGTTCTAGGGTCTCCCCTCTGTCTTGGGCCCACATGAACCCTTTTAGTTTTATCTTATTCGGAGGAGAAATGAATTGTAAAGACAAAGACATCACATTTCAGTGAATACTGGGGGGTGGAATAACGAATAAGAGAACAGCTGAAAGATGTAAGCCATCAGAGGGCCTAAGATAATGGGAAGGAAAGTAACAGATGGCACTTGTGTCAGCACCCAGCTTGCAAGAAGCATGGCCAGGATGTCAGTCCAGGGAAGCGGGCTTTCCTTCCCACACTCTTGACAGGACAAAATGCAGATGCTGGGCTCTCCAAATGGAGGAACTAGGTGAGCAATAACCAACATGTGTCTAGCCTGGGTTGTGCAGGCCACTTACATTTGTCACACACAGATGTTCTGGCTGTCACTCTGCTGGGACTTTCCTGTTTATTATTTTTGTATCTCTAGGCAGTGACACTCCTGTCAAATGGTGATGGGATGTCAGGTCAGATTACTCCCAATGTGATCTGAAGAGACAAGCACTGATGGAAAGTGCCACTTTCTTGGTTCAGATGTGCACGCTCATCACTGGCAATTAACGCCACTCTGCTGGCCCTGACTCGCTACTGGATCAAGCTTGAATAGACTCAGCAAACAGGAAGAAGACAGTTTCAATGGTTTTAGAGGCCACAGGTCTCCATATTATGATCAGGATTATAGCCAAGTAGATAGAGAAGAGACACCAGAAGAGAAAATATTGTTCTACAGTGGTCCAGGCACTGTGTGGGGTAGCTCATATACTTTACATTATTTATAGTGTTTTCCAAGAGTAATGGGGGTTAGATAAACCCAAGTATTAATTCTGAATCTGCATATTTATACATAGTTCTATATGCATTCATTATTTACATATAAAACTGGGATGGGAGTTGTTATTTTACAGTTTTGAGTAGGATCAAGTAAAATTATTTTACCATTCATTCATCCAACAAGTGTTTGTGAGATCATTGGACATATTTACATCTACATATTTTCTTGTGTGTGGTTGTGTGCATGTGTATGAGGGTTACTGTGTGTGAAGGTGCTCACATGTGCACAGGTGCACACATGTGCATATGCATTTGGAGGTCATAGAACAACTTCAACTGTAGTCCCTCAGGCACTGTTCATGGTGTTTGTCTGTGTTATACTCAAGATCTGTCAGTGACTTTGAACTCATCAAGTAAGCAAGGCTATCTGCTCAGTGAGCCCCTGAGATTAACTTGTCTCTTTTGCCTCAGCACTAGAATTACCAGAACACACTCATACTTAGATTGTTTTTAACATAGGTTCTGGGGATTGAACTCATGTCCTCCTGCTTGCAAGACAGGAACTCTTTATTTTCTGCACAATTTTTAATGGTGTATCACACAAACACAAAAAAATGGACAGAAAGTTTTGCTTGGTGAACTTTACATTTTACTGAGAGGAAGCAGAAAGTAAACAAGTTGTAATATACATTAAAGCTTTACCAGATTCTCATATAAAGTACGGATGCAACACACACACACACACACACACACACACACACACACACACACATCCCTAAGAAGCTGTGTCAGTCTGAGTGAGGCTGTTTAAAAAGAGGCTCAATTTGTGCAGTGAGATCTTTGCTCTCTGGAGAACATTGAGGAGATATGCTGTAGAAAAGCATGTAACCCGTGTTCCCCTATCATGATCTATAGCAACAACCAAGAAAAGTAGAATGTAAACTTCCCACAGACCCAGTCAGAGTGGATCCTCAGAGTGGGTTGAACTACCTTAGATTCATTCAAGTAACTAAGGAGCAGCTTCCTGGTAACCAGCCTTATCTATGTTTCCTGGAACTGAGGGGTTTCCCAGGGTGTAGAACTCACAAAACTCACTCATTGTAACCAAAACGAATTCCAGAACTCAGTTTTTAGACCACAGAATGAGGCTGAGGGCTTACAAATGCTTAATAAATATAACTCATGCTGCTTGTACTCAAAAACAATAATTCACCTCTCAGCTTAGGCTTAACTTATAAAAGGCACCACAAAATTAGATCTGTTGTGTGTGTTTGTACATCTGTGTGCACTTGTAGGTGTATATGAAGGCCAAATGTCAATGTTAGGTGTCCTCCTCCATTTCTCTTTACCTTATTATAAAGACAGGGTCTCTCACTGTCTCAGTCAGTGTTCTATTGCTATGAAGAGACACCATGACCACAGAAACTCTTATAAAAGAAAAAATTTAATTGGGGCTGACTTTAAGTTCAGAGATTTAATCCTTTGTGATCATGGTGGGAAACATGGTAGCACACTGGCAGAGATGGTGCTGTAAAGGTAGCTGAGAGTTCTACATCTGGATTGGCAAGCAGCAGGAAGAGAGAGAGACACTGGGCATGATTTAACTATCTGAGACCTCAAAGCCCACCCCAAGTGACACACTTCCTAGAGCAATGACCCGTCCAGCAGGTCCAGTTATTTGTGGGTCTCGAGCCACGAAACACCTGAAAGCCAATGGGGAGAGAAGAGAAGGGAGACAAGCACTTTTAATAATTGACAAGAGTCAGTCTGAGTCACGTCAAGGCTCCGTTTATTAATTGTATGCTGAAGCTTTATATACAGGGCTTCAGGCGGGGGAAGGGAGCAGGGAAAGCGAGGAGAGAAGAGTGGAGATTCCTAAGGGAGGGTTAAGGTGAGGTCACTTTGGTCCCAGGCCCCTAGCTGGCTGATTAGCATCTGTTTAGAAAGTTTATCTAGTCGTAAATCCCGCGGTTGGTCGGTACCAGGCCCCTGTCATGGGTTAATTAATACATGTTTCAGCAGGTCTTATCTAATTGTAAATCCTGTAGTCGGCTGTACCAGGTCTCTACTTTTATGAGGTTTGATAAATCAAGGAAGGTGACACAGCTGCCGGGAATCGGTCTCTAACAGAACAAGGCCACATCTACTCCAACAAGGCCACATCTCTTAACAGTGTCACTCCCTATGAGCCTATGGGGGCCATTTTCACTCAATTCTACTCCTTGGCCCCATAGACTTGTAGTCATACCATAATACAAAACTGCATTCAACCCAATTTCATAAAAACTTCATAAAAGTTCCCATCCATAGTCTATAACAGTCTCAACACTGTTTAATTGTCCAAAGTTCAGTCTCTTTGGAGACTTGTGGCAATCTGTTAACTGTAATCCCCTGCAAAATCAAAAATCAAAAAACAGATCACATACTTCTAACAGGGCACAGGATATGCATTACCCTTCCAAAAGGAAGGAAAGGGAGCACAGTGAGGAAATACTAGACAAAAACAAGACTGAAAACCATCTGGGCAAACTCCAAACTCTGAATCTACATGCCTGGTGTCAAAATGCTCTTCAAGATCTCCAACTCCTTTCAGCTTTGTTGACTCCAAGACACTTCTCTTTCTTGGATTGGTTCCACCCCAACCCCATTATCAGCTCTCCTTGGCAGATATTCCACAACTCTGGCATCTCCAAAATCTTGGGGTTTCCAAGGCAATCCAGGTTTCACCTTCATAACTTCATACAAAGACCTCACTGTGCCTCCATGTAAGGATACCACTGACTTCTTCAGCTTTCTTAGTCACAGAGTAAGACTCCACAACCCCTTTCTCTTATCCTTGACACTAAAACCATGTGGCCAAAGCTGCCAAGTTCTGCTGCTTGCTGGAGCATGAATATGGCACCCTTGTTCAATTACATCTGTATCAGTTTTCTATTTTTGATGGTTTCCTTCACTGCTTAAGTTTGGTTGTCCTGGAACTTACTCTGTAGACCAGGCTGGGCTCAAACTCAGTGATCTACCTGCTTCTGTCTCCTGAGTGCTAAAAAGACTCATGCAACCACACCTGGCCCTAAGCTTTTCTTTAACACCCTTTTACAGGTTGGAAGCTTAGCTGAGTGGGGAGTGTTATTCCATTTAACACCAGGTTTTTCTTTAAACCTTTTATCTCCTTGAGCACTGGACTTGATTCCATTAGACCCTCTGATGCTTCCTTTCTTCTCAAACTGTACATTTTGTATTTTTGCTTGCTCAGTTTGCTCCTTTTCATTTTAGATCTGTGTAAGTGTATATTTTGGAATATTATTTTAACTATGTAAAGATGTGTTACATTTATTTATGCTGTGGAATATTACTTGAACTATGTGAAGGTATGTTACATTTGTTTCTGCTGCCTTTGTTAATGATGTAAAGATTTGTTACATTCATTTCTGCTGCCTTTGTTAATTATGTAAAGATGTGTTGCATTCGTTTCACCTTGCCTGCGTAAGGCACCTTATTGATTGACTGAATGGCCAAAAGGTAGGCAGGAGAAGGATAGGTCGGGCTGGTGGGCAGAGAGAATGAGTAGGAGGAGAAATCTAGGCTCAAGAGAGAATAAGGGAGAAAGAGCGACATGCCTGGGGTCAGAAGCCAATCAGTCAGACATGAGAAGCAGTGAAAAGAGATATACAGAAAGAAATAGAGGTAAAAAGCCCTGAGGCAAAACATAAATGAAGAGAAACAGGTTAAGTTATAAGAGCTAGCAAGAAACAAGCCTAAGCTAACGCCAAGCATTCATAACTAATAATAAGTCTCCATGTCACAATTTTGGAGCTGGTTGGTGGCCCAAAAGAAAAAGCCTGCTACAAGTGTGTCCACTAAAAACCAAACAATACAGTCAATTCTAGGCTGTTTTGAAATCTCCTCTGCTAAATCTGTTAATTCATAACTCCTCAAGGCAGATTTTCTGGATAAGGGCAGAAAGCAGCCACATTCTTTACCAAAGTATCACAAGAACAGGCTCTAGGCCATGTATTAAAATTCTTCTCTGAAACCTCTTGATCTGAGCCCACACATTTCAAATCACCCTCAGTGCCACTGTCTTCCACGATCCTACTAGCATGTCCCATTATGCACCACTTAAAAAATTCAACTGCTTTTCTAATCCAAAGTCCACATTCCTCCAAACAAAAGTGTGGTCAGGTCTATCACAGCAATACCCCATTCCGTGGTACCAACTTCTGTCTTAATTGGAGTTCTTATTGCTGTGAAGAGACACATTGATGACTGCAATTCTTATGAAGGGAAATATTTAATTTGGGCTGGCATACAATTCAGAGGTTTAGTCCATTATTGTCATGGCAGGAAGCATGGAGGCACACAAGCAGACATGGTTCTGGAGAGGTACCTGAGAGTCCAACATCTGTATTGGCAGGCAGCAGGAAGAAAGAGAGACACTGAGCTTGACTTGAATATCTGAGACCTCAAAGCAGACCCCCAAGTGACACACTTCCTACATTAAGGCCACATCTACTCCAACAAGCCATACCTCCTAATAGTGCCACTCCCTGTGAACCTATGGGGTCCATTTTTATTCAAACTACCACACTTACTAAAACTGGGGTTCATTGATTCAGCAAGTATAGCTGTCCATTAAACCCACTGGATATGCCTGTCTCCATGTACCTCACCTCCATCCCCATTAGTGTTAGAGATATGCATCACTGTGTTTAGCTTTTGTATGGGTACTGAGGATTGAACTCAGCTCCTTATACTTGAATGGCAATCACCTTATTGACTGAGTTATCTTCTAAACCCTGATGCCACAAAGTCAGAAAGACTGCTGAACTTGGCCTTAGACATCTTAGTTGTGATTCTTGTGAATTGGATGTCCTTGCCAAGTCACATAATCTATACAAATTTCATATCTCTCATTTGTAAAATGGAGATAAATTAGTATCGTTGTCTCCCTATAATGATAATAGATTCACATGATAATCAAATTAAGCAGTGTATGTGCTTTTATTTTGCAGTTAGTTCTGCATTTGTGATTTGAAGATAGACTTGGTCTACCTGCCTCAGATTTTAATGAAATCTTGGACCTTGTTTTATTTCATTAAAAGATATATTGCATGATGGCATCCTTTTGTTTTCTGTTTATAACTTTTAAAATAAAATTCAAAGTAATATTTAGGTATGACCTGCATGCCCCCTGCCCTCTACCTGCAGGTATTTTAAATGTAATTTGCATTTCTATTCAAGCTATACAAGGATACTATATGACAAGTTAAATAGTGCTATAAGACTTATTACAAAAAAAAGCCCAGCTATTTCTCCCCCAACCCCTTGCCCCTGCCCCCAACCCTATCTGCTCTTCTCTTAAGAGGCAATCAATTTAGCTCTTCTAGTTATGAGAGTATTTTAAGCACTAACTTTCATTTCTCGAAACAATATTGCATATTGCAAGACCTTATAAATTCCCAGTATTTGTTTTCATATATTGAAGTCCCATTATTAGATTTGAATTTAACTCATATTTATATGCAGGCACCTCAAAAGCCCATAGTAAGTGCATAGTTGAAATGAAGTTCCTGGTGATAGTGGTGGATTTCTGTGGGGCACCATTAAGAAGAGTTGAGGGTACATGCTTCTGAATAAAAAGAAAGGTGGGTATTAGAAATCACAAAGAGAGTAATGGGACAGCTGAAAATGTAGGAAATGCCATGTGGTGCACAGGAAGGAGCTGTCCACAGGTACAGTTCTGACTCCCTATTGTGAAAGCCTAATCCATAAGGTAAGCCAGGTGGTTCTCCTGGAAAGATACTGGTAGCCTGATCAACAAGGCAAGTCCACGGTTCTTGCAAGTCTTAAATTCAATAAGGGTGTGCTGTAGATGTATCAAATGGGGCTGGCAACCTGCACCTAAGGCTCTGGAACATTGAGGGAGTGGAGGAAGAAAGACTGTAAGAGCCAGAGAACCAGAAAATCTGACGTGAAACTGGGTCTCCTAGAAATGACAGGGAAGCTTCACCAATGACACCTGAATAATACAGCTGCCTAAATAAGACTTGAACAAAAACAATACCAACAAATATACTAAAACAGAACTGAGAAATCTCATGGGACACCACCCAGAGACAAAGAACTACAGACGAGCAAGGATCACTGAGACTACTTCTGAAGTAGTCTTCCCCAGAGATGAACATTTTATTTGGTTATCTGATACCAATTGGTCATCCCTGAAACATATACATGCAAGTAACACTAAACAGACTAAAGAGGCTGTATTTATATATTTAGATGCATGCATGCATATATGTATGTATAACAGTTAAAGAAAAAGAGTTCATGAATTGAGAGACAGAAAGGGAGGGCCCTGGGAGGGATAGAATAAAGAGGGGAAATGATGTGATTATATTTTTAATTTCTAAATTTTTTAATGTTTTTAAAAGGCCAGTATGGGATTGGAAATGGCAATGATTCCCACAGATGACATGTCAATGTTGTAGAAGAATCATTTTATCACTCTTCTCTTCTCCATATCCCAGAGGGCCGTATCCTGGTTCTACCTTGATAATGGGCTAATTATTTGAGAACAAACTATTCTGAGGGCTTGAAAATAAGAAACAACCCCAATTCAAGGGCCTGAGATGCTCTAAGACAGAAAACTACAGAAAGCATTAAATTCATGGATATTAAACAATATATTTTTGTATGATGAGTGGAAATTATGCAAACAAACAGCAAACAGACACAGAAGATTGTATTCATGTATTTGTGCATACAGATACATATATATGTAATAATAATAATCAAAGAAAAAAAGGGTTATCAACTTGAGGTGGGTGCATGTGAGGGATGGAAAGGAGGGTATCCGGGAGGGGTTGGAGGAAGGAAAGTGATATAATTCTATTCCAATTAAAAATGTATTTTGTAAACATTCCTAGAACCAAATGAAAACCCAATTTGTCCTTTTGGGGCATACATTGAAGCAGTCT
>CABHPQ010148399.1:21117-41770 GCA_902168405.1 Peromyscus aztecus
ATATATATGTATGTATATATATATATATATAGAGAGAGAGAGAGAGAGAGAGAGAGAGAGAGAAGTGTAATAAATAATTTCAGTCTCTACTTCATTAAACCTGGCTCTTATTATTGTTTGCCACTAGGTACTGATCTGGGGTTTGGCTTGCTTTTTTGTTCTAGGAGAATACACTCCATGGTTTTTGATATGCTTTTTGTTTTGTCTTATTTGTTTGTTTTATTTTGTTTGTTTCTTTTGATTTTTGTCTTTTGCTTTCAGTGGGTTATTTTTGAAGGAGAGAAAAAACATGGAGTTGGCTGGGTATGGAGGTGGGAAGGATCTGGGAAGAACTGGGGGAAATATGATCACAGTATATTGCATGAAAATTTTTAAATGAATGAAAATTGGCAGTGTGTAGGAAGAGGGTAGAGATTATAGACCATGGATCCAATTGGCTTCACCTTAAGGATGCAAGGATAGTTCAACACATGCAAGCCAATAAATGGAATAGAGCACATAACTAGCCCTAGGAACAGAAATTTAACAAACCTAACAAATATCAACATCTCTTCTTTATAAAAGCTCTGAAGAAACTGGGAACATGTTTCAGTGCAATAAATTTAGATGACAAAACTATAGCAAACTTTATAATATATAAGGAAAAACTAAAAGCATTTCCTCTACAGGTAGGGATGAAACAAAGTTGTCCACTCTCTTCACTTTTATTCAGTATAGTGTTTGAATTCATAGAGCAATAAAGTAATGGAAAGAAATAAAAAGAGAAGTCAAATTATCCTCATTTGTTGGTTACTTTCTAAAATTAAAAATCTTATAGAATCCAAAAGAAAACTCATAAAGCCAATAATCATTTTCAGTAAAGAGGCAGAATAGAAAATTGACACACAAAAATCAATAAATGTAGGATCCACAGCTGAGTAAGATCATCAATGATTTTTCTTCCCAAGCAGCTTACACAGCCAGGAGGGAGAAAGCTTCACAGGGGCTGAATAGAGTCATAATACATAGCACATTGTAGCTGAAATTTTCCTGTGTCCCACCTGGGCCATGGTCAGGGCAAATTTCTCTCACCCACCAGTCCTGCCGCCACTTGGACCCAAGTAAACACATAGAGGCTTATATTAATTAAAACTGCTCGGCCATTAGCTCAGGCCTACCACTGACTAGCTCTTACACTTAAACTAACCCATAATTCTTATTTATGTTTAGCCACATGGTTTAGTACCTTTTCTCAGTTCTTCCTTCTCATCTTGCTTCCTCTGTGCCTGGCTGGCAACTCCTGACTCAGCCTTTCTGTTCCCAGAATTATTCTCTCTGCTTATCCCGCCTATACTTCCTGCCTGGCTACTGGCCAATCAGCGTTTTATTTATCAACCAAATCAGAGCAACACACATTCACAGCATACAGAAAGACATCCCCAGCAGCACATGCATATGAAATTGTCAAAAAGAAAACAGAGAAGAAAAATGTAAACTATTACAGAATCAGTAGTTGTTCTATATACCAATAATGAATGTACAAAGAAAGTAATCAGGAAAAAGGTCCTATTGATAAAAGCCCTAAAAACAATCTAGGAATAACACTAACTAATGGGGTGAAGGTTCTAACAATAAATAGATCAAAACACTAGTGAAAGAAATAGTACAGATCAGAAAGATCTTCCATAATTATATCTCAGCAGAATTATTTTTCAGAAAATGGCTATAATAGCCAAAGTAAAATACAGGTTCAATGCAGTTTCCACCAAAACACCAATGACACTCTTCAAAAAGATAGACAAATAATTGTTGCATATAAAAACACAAAAGATCCTCTGAATATACAGATCCAACCAAAGCAGAAACAGCAATGCTGGAGGCATCAAAACCTGCTGATTTCAAATTAGAGCCATAGTAGCAAAAGTGGCATGAAAGTAGCACCAAATTAAAAGCCTTGACTAATGAATCAGAAAAGAGAGCAGAGAACTAATTATACTCATCTACAGACATCTTTAACAAAGGTGCTAAAATACACATTGAAGTAAAGATAGTCTCTTCAACAAATGGTGCTGGGATAACCAGATATCCATATGTTGTACTAAATAGACTGTTGTTCTACACAACGAATCACTTCAAAATGGATCAAACACATTCTTTTAGGACCTGAAAATTCTAGAGGAAAACACAAGAAGGATACTTCAAGATACAGACACAGGGAAAGACTTTCAGAAATGGACTCCAATAGCTCAGGAAATAACTTCAATAATTAACAAACAGGATAGCCTAAAATTAAAATGCTTTACACAGTAAAGGAACCAGTGCACAGAGAATAATGACAGCCTACAGAACAGGAGAATAATTTGCCAGTTGTTCACCTCACAAGGAATCAAGATCCATAAAAGCTCAAATAACTAAAGAGCACCCCAAATTATTAAATCAATAAATGGACAAACAAATTGATCAGTTCTGAAAATAAGTACAAACTGCCAATAATTATAAGAACAAAGCATTCAATATCTTTAGTTTTCAAATTAAAACTATGTTTTAATTCTGTGCCACTCTAGTAAGAATGGCTACCATCAAGAAAACAGTAGACAACAAAGTCGTCTAATTGTAAGTTCCTCAAACCAGCACTCATCTTCTCTCTTGTTTGACCTTGTAGGTTTAAGCTTCTTAACAATACCTCTACTGTTTATTTAGTACAACATAGATGCCTTATGAAAGGGACATTATTCTACTGGGTGAATGGCCAGAGCCCCAAGGCAGCTGGGGAAAAGTGAGGCAGCCTATAGCTAACAAACTCTCCCAGGAGACTAGCTATACTTCATAGGAAAATTCAATCATAATCATCTTTTGCTTCAGTTTCAAAGGGACACATTATTCCCACTGTTACTAAAGCAGGTCGACAAGGTTATGGTAATACTCCTTTCTTCTTGCACACTTCTCACTTGCACAATCAGGTTCTATTTATTAAGGTGCTTGAGTAAAGAAGCAAGTTTATAGAAATAAAATTTCAATACAACTAAGGTTAATTTTTTTTCTAGTTTGACATTGTTCATGGAACTAATTTTTAAAGAACTAAATGCACAGGTTCTTATTCTCTTACTCAGAAAGTTTATCCCATAATTCCACTCTTTCTGAATATACTTAAGTTCTTTGTTCATTTGTGTTATTCGATCTTCTCATAATTTCCTTACAAAAAAAGAAAGAAACCTTTCTTATCACAAACTCAATATAATCTCATTGAATGGAAATACAAATTGCCACTTATTGACAAAAATCCCATCAACACAAACATCAAAGCTTTCAACCACACACTCCTACCTAATGACAGATAAAAATGATGGATCTGGCTACCTACAAATTAAATATCTTTATATTAAAATCCACATAAGCAATATGAAGCGAATAGCAAGCTGACAAAATATTTGTACTAACATGACAGTATAATATGACTAATATTTTAAATATGTAATTACTTCTTGAGTTTTAGTCTTGTCTCTACATCCAGACTTTCAGCTTCTTGAAGGTAAAAAGTATTTTTTTCCACTTTTGCTCTGATACCCTTTTCAGGGATGTGACTCATCCATTGTTCCAAAGTGAAATAGACTGAGTTAGAATTGGCTGGACTAGTTCAACTAACAGAGTTAGAAGTTCATTCTAACTCTGCCCCACAGTGCCTCATGCAAAAATAGATGCTTGTTAAATATTTTTTGAATGAATGAAGAAATGAGAAGGAAAAGCCACTTTTTTTCCTGTAAAGGTCTGTCACCAAGCCATCAGCTGTTGGATCTCCTGCTGTCACATTGAGTGTGTGGTTTCTAATCTTCCAGCCACAGGAAATCAGAACATTATTGGTGGAATAGGCACTTTGTTTGGTGTTTAGGAAACAGAAATCTAGGATCTTAAAAAATTCTCCATTTGGGGAGGAGAGGCAGGATCTGATTCAAAGTGTGACTTTGGCCAGCATCACACCAAAGGGATGAATAGCATGATGAACACACATCAGATCCCTGAAAAATCTGACCTGTGGGAGTGAGAAGAGCATCATACCCACCCACCAAATATTGGGATTAAATAAGGTAGATTTGGCCAGTGAGAATAGCAGTAGAATAGTTATATATTTGAGGATGACCAATATGATGATTTATCTGCATTTTGACTCAGGAAAAAGAAGCCTAATTAATGATGACCTACAGTATCTCTAGCATGCTGTCTAGCACTGTAATATGTTAAGGCCATGCTCTTCCCAATGACTCCTATGACTGAAAAGGAAACAAATACATTGAGCCATCTGACCAGTGTCCTGTAACCAATCAAGAGAGGACTTGAGATTTAAATTGAAATCTATGTGCCCACAAAGTCCATGTATGCCACTGTTTTTTGGAGGATCCTTGGAGGCCTTTTTCTAGTCAGCTCACCTCAGCTCTAGAAGGATGTGGACAGGACCACGAAAGTCCATTCTACTGTCCTTTGTCCCTGGTAGTAGGGGGCACCTGGGGCGGGTGAAATGCTATAATCTTTTGTGTAGTCTGTCATGCAGGGAAACATTGGTATAGAAAGCTCTTTCTTGAAAGTACTCCAGAGTACCTAATACTTAATGATTCTACTGACTTGAAAGTATTGTTAATCTATTTTCACCATCAATATGACACTGCAGCTGTTTGCTTTTCAGAAATTGGCTGCATCAATTTTGACCTAATGTTAAATGTTGACCAGATGTCTGAAGGCATCAACACAACAGAAGATGAAAGTCAATCAGAGAGAAGAGAGTATTCCTACATGACAGCATGGAAGGGATGAAGAAACACTGCCCAGATTCTCTTCTATCCTCTGGCCTCATACGGTGTCTGTATGTCTGCTTGGAGCATCATCATACTTTTAGAACTAGAGGAGTTTGTCAAAGCTACTCCAATTGGGCAGGAGTGTATAAGTCAAATGAGACTCAGTATGTGTATGTTGGGATGGGGTGATTCCTGAGGCCATCCAGAGAAGGATCTACAGCTTTTTAGGCATTATTCTCAGCACTAGGCACCTCCATGACCCTCACTAAATACATACATATGCAGTGACTAAGCCTTAGAGACAGACAGCACTTATAGAATAGAATTCTGACCCCATACTGGGAAGACAGAGATTTCAGTTTACAAAGGTCTCAAGAGTAATATAATTGAGCTGGTTTAGCAAACTGGGTGAAATCAGGAGAGTCTAATGAGAAATGATGCCAAAAAGATAGATTAGGGCCACATGGTAGGTGAAGAACCAGCCTGCCTCCATCTTAGGCTTCAAAGCTATCTTATAGTAAAGACAAACTAGGTTATTCCTGTTTATGATTAAACCTCTGTTTCTCAAGGGTTGGGCTATGCCCCACTTGTTATCTTAACTACACATGGTTCTGTACTGCTTTTTCCTGGAATAGCAATCATGACTTTATTTCAAAAGGTTATATGACCACTTATGATTACCTCAGTATGACTGCCAGTTGTAATTGCCTTGTTTTGACCATCTATTATGTTCTGCTCCTATAACCCCACCTATTTTCCCCTACTTGGAAACCCTCTACCCCTGAGCCCTATAAAAGCCTTGTTTTCCTCACATCTAATGCTGATCTCTTGAACCCCACCTTAGGGGAAGGCAACTCATGTACATGAATAAAAACACTTACTTTAACTAACTTCTTGCTTTATTTAATATGTCCATGATGATCTGGGTTGGTGGTCTTTCTCCTCCCATCTTTGGTAGTAACAATGGGGAGCCCCCAAGTTGCCAGAATGAGACTTTGAATTGTCACCCTTCATCAGGGTGACTATCATGTGTAACTTGGCTTTTTTCACAATCTGTCACCTTCTTCCAAAATGGCAATGGTCATCTAAATCCACTTAACAAAATGCTGGTGAGTGTCTCAGACACTGGGCTGTGTTCTGAAGAACACAGTAGTCCAGTAGAGAAACAAAGACCCTGACTTCATCAAATCTACACATCCACAAGACATAACACAATACACACAGATAAATGAGGCACAGTGTAATTACAAATTGTGCTATGTGCTTTGAAAAAACCAGAATGACATTACTATACTCAAGTTGTGGGAAGTATCTTAAATATGGCAGCCAGCCAAGGAAGGTTTGTCTGTGGAGGTGGTGTCTAAGATGAGACCTAACCAGTAAAAGAAAAGAGTGGACTCATCCCAGGAAAGAAGATGGGATGAACCAGGCTTAACTTGGTGAAAATCCAAGTAAGACTCTGGAGAGCTGTGGAAATGGCTCAGTAAGTAAAGTACTTTAAAGTGTTTGTGCTACAAGCATGAAGACCAGAGTCTGATCCCTAGAAGACATGCAGATAAAAAGCTGAGTGTGGTGGCACACATTTGTAATCCCTAGTGCTGAGGCAGCCAAGACAGGAAGATTCACAGAGACTGTGAGACCACCAAAAGTCTAATAAAGTTCTAAAGTCAGAAATTTCCAGGATAACAGTTGTGGATGAAAATAATAAGAAGGTCAAAGGAAGGAGCCGTTGCCATCAGACTAATTAAAAATTAGGTCAGATCCAGCTATGATGAAAGAACTAAGTATCTTGGTATCTAGGTTACACCCAACAGTTCTCAAGCTTGAACAAACACAAGAATCATCCAGGAAATATGTGGGAAATATGGACTTTCAGGTTTCATCCCAAGGGATCTGAAGAATTTTTAGACAAACGCTTTAGTCAGCTTTGACGCACATTGTTCTCTGGGAGCTCTTGGGAAAGCACTGAATTGAAGGCATATGGTAGGAGGACCACAGCTGGGGACAGGAGGCCAGGGGGCCCAGAGTGCAAGAAAAGACAGGTCTGCAGACATTCCCACGGCTTGCTTGCATCTGTCATCTTTGTTCTCAGATTGACAAACTGAGTCACAAGGATTATAGTGAATGCTGAAGAGCTCAATCTTGGGAACCCTGGAATCCCTACAGACACCAAGTAGATGGAGCATTATCATGAGATGGAGAGAAATGTTTGCTAATGGGGGCCCAGTGGCAATCATCACATCTTCTTCCACCCCTGCCTTTCCCAGGAGGATAAGGAGTTAAACATGTTTTTGCAACAGACTGCAAGTCCCACTGGACCATCAGGATGTCATCAGTAGTGAGGTAGGGGTTGGTGGGGAGCTCTTTAAAACAGGGTGAGACAGTGGCAAAATAATTGGCCCTGTCATCCAAACCCATCCAAGCAAATTACACAGAAAACAAGTCCAAGTCATTATGATTTATATAAATATACATTTTAGTTTTCATTCCAATTAAGCCAGCCTTGCAGTTATCACTTGCTGGGTTGTTTGCAGGTCTTTAATTTTCATCTGCAAATGCCCATTAGCCTCATAAAGAACTCCTGGAAAGCAGACCCAACCCTCACATCTGTTTTTTTATTTGTTTGTTTGTTTGTCTGTCTGTTTTTTTGTTTTTGTTTTTTCCAAGCTCCACAGATAGCCAAGGTGATGTCTAGCTAGAGATACAGCCTGGAGAATATTTCAAATTAAAAATTTTCAAGATATTTAAAGGGGCTGGAGAAATGGCTTAGTGGGTAAAATACTCACTGCACAGGCATAGGTACTTGAGTTTGGATCCCCATGGTAGCCTGTCTGCAATCCCAGTGCAGAGGCGGTGAGAACCCCATAGCGAGCTCGTAGCTAGACCAGGCAAATCAATGAGTTTGGATTCAAATGAGAGACCTTGCCTCAAAATACGAGTCAGAAAGACACATAACACCAACCCAAATCCTACATCTGCCCACCCCCACCCCCTTACGCCCCCACTCCCCCCCCACACACACACAAATACAAAAAAAAAGACACCTGGAGGCTAAAGAGGCAAAGACACATCAGTATGAAAGTTTTGTTGAGTTAAAGCCATCCTCAGGGTTCCATAAAGGGCAGAACATCAGACTTTCCCTTTCTTCATTCCACACCTACAGTTGTGCATACAGAAAGGGTGAGTGGGTTGGTGAGGCCTCTGTATTAGTATTACTCAACAATTCACTTGTTTGGATTTTTTGCTTGTTTTGTGATGAATGGTCTCATGTAGCTCAGGTTAGTCTTGAACTCATTATGTAGCCAAGACTGATCTTGAGCTTCTGATCCCCCTGCCTTTATCTCCCCAGGGCTGGGATAACAGGTGTGAGCCACCATGCATTGTCTATGTGGTGCTGGAGATCTAACCCAGGGCCATGTGCTTCATTTCAACTCATTTTAAAAATAAAGGTAGTAGGCAGTAAGATGAAAAAACAAGAATGCTGGAATTCTTGCCCTGAGGAATTCACTTTGGTTTAGAAACTGTAGTATAAATATGACCTTGAGTTGGTGTTAAGGAGGCCAGGTCTGAGGAAACCACCATCATGTAGCATGCTTAGGATAAAGATACTTAGGATTTTATCAAACAGCTTGGAGAATTTCAAGTCTTCTAGAAATATCATACTTTGTTTTTCCCAAATGAGATTTCATGCAGTCTCACACAGCTGCTAGCATGATCTTTCAAAAATGTCAGTTTGATCTTGTCACTCCTCAACTAGGGACAAGGGTCTGAAAACTCCCTACAAAGGAATATCTTTTAGATTTTGTAGTCCAGCCTGTTACATTTACATGGCTCTTCTTGCCTTGCAGCACTGAAGCCAGACACAGTGTGTTAACAAAATGCCATGACTGAGTTTTGTTGTTTGTTTGTTTGTTTGTCTGTTTGTTTGTTTTTCGAGACAGGGTTTCTCTGTGTAGCTTTGCGCCTTTCCTGGAACTCATTCTGTAGCCCAGGTTGGCCTTGAACTCACAGAGATCAGCCTGCCTCTGCCTCCTGAGTGCTGGGATTAAAGGCATGTGCCACCATTGCCCAGCATGACTGAGTTTTAATAGCACTGATTTTGCAGAAACAGGTGACTGGCCAGGTTTGGCCTGGGGGCAGTTTGCCCAGTGTAGACTCCCTGGAGGAGGATACCACTTGTGAGCATGGGTCTCCATCCATAGCTTTCTCAGTTTAATCTCAGTGCCCAGTTCTCCATGCTCTGGACAACGCTCACAGCTTTGACACCAGCCCTCTGGAGCTTTCACAGGCTCCATGTATTCACCATCGTTCTTCACAGTTCCCCACCTTATATGTGACATATGTTATGTTTGGATGGTCTTTCCTGTAACTTCCAGTAAAATTCTGATTTGCATTTCATATTCTAACACGTATGTGTTCCAGATCTTTTTTTTTTATTTTGTCAACATCTGATTACTTGGAAATGAGGTAGAATGGAAGGGCAGGGGAGATAAAGGGGAACAGAGTCTGGCTGAAGTCTCTCATTGCCTATCAAGTATTTCAACACAACAAAAATTTGCTTTGAAAGTTACCTATGTATAGACAATGTTCCTTTTATATCAAGATATTTCAAATAAGAATGTTAAAATAGCTATTAACCCATCTAAAATTTCAAGAAGTGGTGAAACTGAAGCCACTCTGACACAAGACTGTTTCAGTCAGCCTATATTCAAGCAAGGGTGGACTACAACCCAGCTCCTTAGCCAAGCACTGGCATTATTCAATATGTAGAAGCCACTGATATGTGGAGGGAAATGCCAGCAGACAGACAGGCATATGCAGGCAAGGGTTGGGCAGTGACTGGTCAGGATCAAGTCTCAATACAAGCAGAGGAACAACAGTCCCTATCAAAAGTAAGGACAAGACACCAAAGAAGAGGGAGAAAAAAGGACCCTGGTCTATGGGACTGTTCTAATCCCAGATGCCAAAATAGCTCTGTCAGATTCTCTCCTGCCTGGCTTTGACACCACTTTCAAAGTTGGCTTCTTGAAGTCAGCATTGTTGAGCATCATGGCTTGGTGTTATCTGGCCTTGTTGAGGAATCTCAAGTCCCAGAATATTCTGCAGGGCAGATCTCATTAGGGTTTATTTTTAGGAAAACATCTTCTTTCCTTTTCAATGTATGACTGTCTTTGAAATGAAAAATAGCATCATAGCCCCCTTTCTCTGAGATTCTTTTGAGCTTTCTCCTTTAATTTTCAATATTCCATCTATGAACACCTTGAATGACTTTGCTTTAAGCCTTTGGAGCTCTGAGGTCAGAGTTCACCTCTTAATTGAGCCTCCCCACACCAAGAACAGACAAGAGGCTGTCAGGGACAAGGACAGAATCTCTAGTTAATAGAAAAATACAGACCCCCAATAAAACAGGGAACTAGAACTTCTTACGGTCAGGTTGCCTAGTGACAGGACTTTGAGTCAGATCCCTTGACCTTTTCACCCTGTCAATATCCTGCATAAACATCCTACACAAACATCCTGTTAGCTTGCCCCACCCTATGCAGATAACAGCTTCCTGCTCCCCCGACCCTGCAGGAACTATATAAACCCTCCTGGAGAAAAATAAAGTTGCACCTTGATCAGAATCTTGTCTTGGTGTATTCCTTTGTGTCTCCTGTCCCTATCATTCCATCCTTAGGGTGGTTGAGTTCCTGTTGAAGCCCTGCTGGCTGGGGCAAGAGGCTATCTGCCAGGCTGGGTTTACATATTTGGCAGCCCAGTTTTCCCTTCCTCCCTGCCATTCAACACAGAAGGACCTGCTGAAGCCTTGATCTCCAAGGAGTCTGTGGCCATAAGGAGGAGAGATAAAACTGTTTTGTCTGCTTTGTAAAGGGACCCAAGGGAAGACTGAGCTGTGCCTGCTTGAGTCTTATCAAAAGAAAAATGGTTCCAGTGCTTTTATTTTTTTAATAAGTAATTCAGAAAACAAAAACTTGCAAGTAAGAATATGATATTAAATTTGCCAAATATGCTGAGTTGGTCCTTAGAGAAAGTTTATCTCTATAGCATAGTCAAACAAATCAACTTGTGGGCACCTGGAAGTTACTGCATGGCACAGATTTAGTTTGTTCTTCTGGAGACAATATTATATGGCATGAGGAACAGGAAACATTAATACATATTTTAGCAAATGCAATTGCAAATTATGAGGAAGGACTTCTGGGTGCTCTTCATTGACACATGCAGCATCTTGTTTTGTCCAGCAGCCAGAATTGCTTGGCCTTGAATAGCAGTCTTCGAGGGTTGAAGTGAGCTAACCAGAAGAAGCCTCACACTTCTCTAAGTGATTAAAATGGAAGATGTGATCTCTAGTCATTCCTTTTGCTTTTATAGATTGGCATTTCTCAAAGTTGAACTGGACAGTTTGTGGGGAAAAAGTGAAATGTTCTTGTGCAGCATTTACCATAAAGTCACTTTGACTTTTCCCTTAAATGAGGTTTTGTCATTATAGAGAATACTTTCCACCTCCATGTATCTAGAAATACATAAATGGTTCCATATCCAACATGGTGATGATTTCATTTGGAAGAGTGGCAATGGCATCATTGCAGACCCTCCACTGACAAATACTGTGAAAGGGAGAGAAGATGTGACTTCCAAATAAGTTGCCCTGTTGAGAGAAGAAGGCAAGACAGAAGACCACCAATCTCTGATCCTTGTGCTATCTCAACTCATTCTGCTTTGGGCATGGGGCTAAGAATTGAAGTGTAAATCTAATTAATCTTATAGAAAAAAACAGGAGTCAGATATTGGGGTAAAATCTGAAAGATCCAAAAGCAAGAGAGCAGTCACAGTTACTTTCTTCCTCTTCCATCCCTCCAGTCCAAAAAGGTCGAGATCCCATCTCCACCAGCTTTATCACTTCCTGTCTCTGCCCCACCTTATTACTTCCTCTCTCCTCTCTGTACAGACCTTCAGACCTCTATGGTTAGCTAGTGGCTAACTCTGCCCTCTGACTCCAAGCAAACTTTATTTGTTAGACCATAACAAAATATCATACAACATTTCCCCTTTTTGTCTAAATAAAAAATGAAGATTTTAACTAACATAGAAAAACTATATATAATAAGTACATTAACAATTAAAAATATAAACATGCAGGAATTACATTAACAATTCTAGTCTAGTCCATCAGCATTTGACAAAATCAGAGAATTTTCCATCCTATCTTGGTTGAGTCCAGAGTGTTGTATCTAATTCACTTTCTATCCTAACTTGTATTAACAACCGAAAAGTATCTTTTTATGTCTCTCAGTCTTATATACTTTACATCTCTTTTGTGAGAGTCTTTTCTGAATTTGTTAAAAAAGGGAAACTATAACTATTTACCATCTAGTCTTCAACTCCATCGGAAACGGAAGAATATAATATTACCTGAGTAAACAGGAAGTATAAAGCAAACAACTTCCAAAAATAAGAAATGACAGAAACAGCAGGCTGCCTGGACAATCACCCAAGATTCCTCTGCAATGTTGGAGCATCAGTAAGATATTGTCCACATAATGGTAAATTATAGATTGAGGAAACTGTACACAAATCATTTCCAACAGCTGTCATACAAAATATTGGCACAGGGTGGAGCTGTTTAACATCTCTTATGGGAAATGATATTTCTTAACAAGTTGAGAATTAATATAAATATGCACCATAAAGGCAATTTTTTCTCTGTCCTTTTCTTATAAAGTTATAATGGAGAAATAGTATTTTAAATCAATAACTTTGACAGACCATCCTTTAGGTAATAGAGAAGGCAAGGAAATTCCAGGCCTTAAAGAGCCCATTGGCTGAATCACCTTATTAATACTTCTTAGACCTGTTACTATTCTCTATTTTCCATATTTTTAATAACAAATACAGGAGAATTCCAAGGACTGGTTTATTCTTCAATATTTTGAGTATTTAGCTGCTCCTGTACCAGCTATTCTAAGGCCTGTAATTTTTCTGATGTCAAAGGCCATGGTTCCACCCAGGCAGGTTTGTCAGTTAACAATTTTAAAGGTAGGTCTGTTGGTACCTTTGAAAGAACAGCAGCTGTTGTGCTCTGTTCTTGTATAACCTGAATGGTTGGTACTATTTTTTTAATGCCTTTTAATATTTTTCCAAGAAACATATGGTAGTTTATGGTTTGTTTCTGAGATTGGAGGAATGTTAATGTGATATTCCATTGTAGTAAACAATCACACCCCCATGAATTCACTGCTATATTAGCCATATATGGCTTTAATTTTCTTCTTTGTCCTTCTGGTCCTATACATTTGACCCATCTCACACTCTGTTTTACCTGAAATAATGTTCCAATCCCTAAAAGTTGAACATTTACCTCCTGAAGAGGCCAATTTGAAAGCCAAGGTTGAGGTACAATTATTGTTACATCTGCCCCTGTGTCTACAAGACCTTCAAATACAACATCATTTATTCATGATTTTGATTTTTCTTCAAGCCTCTGGAAATCACCTCTCCTATCCAAGCATCATCATGGTTATGAGATTCAATATTGACTATATTTCAGATCCATTTATCTATGGGTGCTGATATTGCCTTTAAAGGCCTAATTACCCTTTTGCATTGTGAATTAGCATTTCCAAAAGCCAAAGATTCAATTATTTTTTGTCTAACTTCTGAATTTGGTATCATTCTATTCACAGCTGAAGTCAATCTTTGTAAGGAATCAGTGAAGGTTTCTTTGGGGCCCTGTATAACTTTAGTAAATGACTCAGTTCTCTTTCCAACTTCTTCAGTTCTGTGCTAAGCATTCAGAGCTGCTGCACAGCACATAGCGAGGTTGTGGTCATCATATAGACCACATTATTAGCATTAGCATACATTAGCATAATTGTCCTCTCCAGGAAGTTATTCTTGGGGGATTTTAATACCTCCTGCCCTACTTTGTTGTTCAATGGTCCTAGTCTCATCTTTCCACTAGGTCCTCCACTATAATTGAGAACTAGGTTCCAATACTGTTGTAACCAAGTCTTTCCAGGCTTATGGGACAATTCTGTTACTAGTTGACCATGAATTTAACATCTGTTTCACAAAAAGTGAATGTATACCATATGAGACTATGGCTTCCTTAAATCTCCTCAAATCTAACATTTCCACAGGACTCTCATCAGCTGTCATTTGGCAGTTGTTACTGTAAGGGGACTGAATAAACTAAGATTAGTTGTTTGATAACCTTGGGTTGTTCCTCCCTAATTTTATAATGTAACAGTCAGGTTGGTTCTCCTTTAAATTTCTTTGTCTCTGTCTGGATATCTCTATTATCTGTTTTAATGGATTTTTCTCAGGCTTGTAGCTTATTCAAAATTGCATCATTTTCTTTAGTATTAGTTGTAGGGATTGCATATTATCAATAGTAACCTTTTCTAAGGTCTGTATCTTATGAGTAGCAAGTTTGTCTAAGGTTTGTATCTTATCAGTAAATTTCTCATATTTGGCACTGATATCAACCAACATGTTTTAGGGCAAAAACAAGAATTACCAAACTATAATGATTACAATTGACATTATGTAAATCCTGTCTAAGTTAATTATCCCCTCATTTAATTGTTCCATTTTTAAACCATCCTCTGTGTAATCATACAGAGACCTAACTCCTTCCATTATAATAGTGTTTCCCATTTTTTAATGTGGAGAAAACTCTCTTTTTTTTAAAACTAACTCCCCCATTTAAGAACTCTCAATTGTCCCACCAAATCTGCTGACCTGCTGACAATGATGGTGAAGTGTGAGGCTGACTGCTGCTGCATAGCACATCTGAGCAGAGAACACAGGCAATGTACAGCCTGACTGAGGACATCTGCAGCTGCTAGCATGTAGCTGTGAGCTGAGAGTGTATGGCAGTCACAATAGCAGTAGAAGCCCAACCAAGTGTAAAGGCAGCTACCTAGTATGGCAGCAGCCAGAGGAGGGGGAAGCCTACAGCACACTGGGAGAGGAAAGCAGCTGTCTGAAAAACACATACAGGGGATCATGCAGAAGAAGCATGTGTGGTGGAAGCTGCCTGAAGGCAGAGCTGGCCAGTGGAGAGGGGCTAACTCTGGCAGCATTTGGAGCCCAAGTGCCTATGGAGTTTGCTGTAGAGAGGCTGCAACAGAAAAATCCTATACTTGCTCAGAGGACTTTGGGGAAGAAAGGGAAAGCCAACTGATGGTGTGGTGACTCTGCAGGATGCAGTTCCCATGTGCTTTGTGGCCACTGGCAAGATGCTTTTTCATGAATTTGTGTCCCAGATGTTGGAAGTCAGATGAAGCATAAATCTAATTAATCTTATCAATAAAAAGTAGTAGTCAGGTATCAGGATAAAATATGAAAGATCAGAGAAGCAGAAGAGTAGCCATAGTCACTTCTTTCCTCTTCCATTTCTCCAGTCCCAAAAGGTGGAGATCCTGTCTTCACCCTGTTTTATCACTTCCTATCTCTGCTCCTCCTTATCACTTCCTGTCTCCTGTGCAGACCTCCAGACCTCTATGGTTAACTAGTGGCAAGCTTTGCCCTCTGACTCCACACAAACTTTATTTGTCAGAACACAAACAAAATATCACACAAAGAACAGACACAACAGAGATAGCCACTCCATCTACCAATAATTCCTTCCATCGATGATTCTTGTTGGGTGAGCACATGAGATCATATAAGTACTGGCTTATCTACCAGGACTCTAGGCTGCAAAAATTCTATTCTTCACTGGCAACTAGGGTTTCACTAACTTCAACCCAGACAGATTCCACAACCCAAACTCAATCACATTCTAATTCCACCATGTCTAGTTGTAGATGACAAGTCCAGCTTGATGACAGTCTCTCATGTCAACTATACTTGCAATTATTGGAGGAGTATGTTATAAACTTTGCCTCCAAGAATGATTTCTCCAGTGACATTGAAGAATCAGTCTCTAAAGAAACTGCTATTTCCATCAAAGAAAAGATGCCAAGCATCAGACTTGGTCTCTAGAGTATATACTGCAAGAGAGATGCAACAGGAAGACATCACAGAGATTTCTGCTTTGGTGCCACACTATGAGGCATGAGATCATTACACCACAGAATGCTTCCTATGTGCAGCCTTCCCTGCTAATGTAAGCCCAAGTCGATTCTTGCCAAGTGTGTCTGATTGTGGTACCAAAATCACATCCCAAATGATCACTATAGGGGAGTCTTAAAAATACTGTTTAGTTTTCCAGTGTCTGCATCACAAAGGACAGAACAGTTGGAGGAGGTGCCAGCAGCTGCAGAGGGAGCCAGCCAGCACTATTCATTTTTCCACCACTTTGTGTTCCATCCAAGCACTGAAATTTTGAAGAAATCAGCCAAGTAGTTGCCGAGGTGTCAATGTTCAGAGGGCCCTTTAGAAGGCAGAAATGTAAGAGGTGTTCTAAAGTGTGATGTTGCTTGATTCACAAACTTCCTATATGCATTACTGGAATCAACACATCTTTTCCCAACAGACACTTTGTAGATTGCACAGAAAAGTTGGCAAATGTTTTTCAAGCCTACTTTTTTATTTGCAATGACATGAGAATACTATATACCTCCTTATGACATTTGTTGTGCAACTGAAATAAGATTATACATGTGAAGAACTTAGTGCAGTGAAGGAACATAGTAAATGGAGTCAGCATTTTGACAGTATATAGCTTAAACTCCCAAGCCTGACTTCTGAGTGTGAATGTGCAGATCTCACATGGTACAGTCTTGCTGCAGCTTTTCTGGATTCTCCTTTAGGAATGGCTTGGATACACACATGCAATAATAAGTCTTATTTCTTCTTAAGCTTCTGTTTTTCTCATAACTGAAATGATGACTATTATGTGACCATCCCAAAACTACTATAGGGCCATTGAATGGTTTCAATGTGACAATCCATTGAAAATTACTTATTGTTCACCATGTACAGAGTTCTGTATCAGGTGCACTGAAAGTTCTTACCATCTGTAATTCAACAAATATTTGCAGAGTGCTGTGGATCATAAAAGATCGTGGCATCATTTCTGTTCCATGGGAGCTCACCACGCTATGGAGACAAATTGACAAACAAATCAATGCAGTTAAAGTCTAAAACATTGATCCACAGTACCTATGCATTTCACAGACACAGGCATAGGTAGTTAGCTCTACTTGGCTGTAGTGACTGTCTTCAAAAGATAGTGAAAAAGCAGGAGGAGTAGCAAGCTACACAAATGGAACTGTAGGTCAGAGGCAAATCTCAAGCACAGAGTATAAGGCAAAAGGATTCAGAGTCTGGTGAAAACTTAGCCATACATAGTCACATATTATGCTTGCTAGCATTATCATAAACCATGTAAAACACTATGTACCATGTGACCCTGTCAATTCAAGAAAGTCTCATTGCCAAAAGGAATCAATGCCAATTAAATTTTCCCAGTCTTCCTAGTTACAGAAAGTAGAATTGTATCTGATGCCAAGAACTCCTGATACGATTTTCTGCATCTGTCTCCCCAAAATATCTTACCTCTATAACCATAGAACACCTCTCCCTTTTCTGATCCCCAAGCACCCATATGCAACTTATATTGTGATTGTCCCTTTGCCTCTGTCTCAGCCATGTCTCCCTTGAGCCCTTGCTTTGCTCACACTGCTGGTCAGTCACTGTGAATGCAGCTAACATGGAGTTTCAACTGTGCTTTAGGACAGGACAGACAGACCTAAGGCATGGAAGAGCACAGACGCTTTGTTGCAGATGACACAAGTAAATATTATGCTGTTTGATAAGGTTTGAGCAGATGGAGAAGGAGGAAAATGCTATTTGTAGGAGGGAGAGAGGGAGGTAGCATTGATGTAGAATCCTCATGCATCAGGAATAACTGTATTTACTCAGCTCACAGTATGCCTGGTGGACAGGATTTTCTGAGCAGTCACAGCATTCTGGAGGTAGAAAGAACGTCTTATATTCTGAGTTCTAACACCCTGGCTTTGGAAGTAAAGTTAAAATCTAAAGAGACAGAGGACACATTTGTTCTTATTTACAATTTCAAACTTTTTTTTTATCCAAGAAATGTCTCTTGGGTCAGAGTTACAATCTAGATTTTTTTATGCCCTGAAAACTGTGTTGGCATGAGGAAGAATATATATAGCCATGAAAAATAAGAAACACACAGCATATGTTAGTGTATGCTCTGAAATAAAGAAAAAGATGATATCTTGCTTTCTGACATGGTGACAAAATACCTGAGAAGATCATCTTGGAGGAAGAAGGATTTATTGTGGCCCATGGTTTCATAAGTTTCCATACATAGTCACCTGGCTTCATTATTTTTGTCCCATGGTAAGAAAATAACTATATCATGGAGGAAGGACATGGTGAAGAAGAGATGCTTGCCTTCTGGCAGCCACAAAGCAGAGGCAAGAAAAGGCTGGAGACAAAAATCTACCCTTCAAAGACACATTTCAGTAACAAGCAGGGCTTAAGGAGGGATAAGAGGATCTCCCTGGGAAGGGGAAGTAGAATAGATTTTGCAGGTGACCTGGGGGTGGGTGGAGTTGGGAACAGGATGGAACAATGAGGCAAGTGGATACTGGGAGAAATTACTGAAATTGAAATGGAAACTCCATGGAATCTATGAGAATAACCCTAGCAAAGACTACTAACAATGAGGGACACAGAGCCTGAACCAGACAAGGCCTCAAGTGAGGTGTATAAAGCCTAAAGCACTGGGCCATGCCTTAAGCTAACAAAGAGCTCTGACATGCACAGTAGTATCCTGACCCAGAGGACCCTGAAACTGGACCCTCAAGATGACCACTGTTGACAAACGACCCAGAGCCAACCAGGAAACACCATGCAGCTGGAAGCACAGTGTGCCAAAAAGTACACTCATAAATACCTCGGTCCTTTATTTAATAAACGAGATTGTTTACAACTTCCCAGAGCCTGTGTCCTTTGGTTCTGTGTCTATTCACCCCCTGCCGCTGGGATCAGAGACAGTGGGTCCCCAGCTGCAGAGCAAGAAACACTCAAGTAGAGGGATTGGGACACCAATTCAGCCACAAAAACCTTCAACCTATAGTCTGTCCTTCCTGCAGAGTGTTCTGAGACCAGAGCCTAGAAGAATCCTCATCAAAGAGACCAGAGAGACTTACTTTATCCAGCAACTGGGAGCAGATACAGAGTCCCACAGCCAAATATAAGGCAAAGCTTGTAGAGTCCTGTGAAGGACAGGGAGAAAGGATCTGAGGAACCAGAGGGGTCAGGGATACCAGGAGAAAACAGCCTACAGAATCAACTGACTGGGACTCATGTAGGTTTGCAGACAACAGGGAGTTTGTAGGGGTCTGACCTAGGTCCTCTGCGTATATGTTATGGCTGAGTAGTTTGGTATTCTTGTGTGATTCCTAACACAAGGGGGAAGTTGGTGACTTTTTGCCTACTTATGTGACCTTTTCCTTATACTGAGTTGCCTCATCCATTCTTGATGGTCTTATTGTAATATATTATGGTCTTATTGTATAACATATACCTGGTCTTATTATAACATATTATGCCGTGTTTGGTTAATGTTCCTGGGAGGCCTGCTCTTTTCTGAGGGAAGACAGAGGAGGTGTGGATCTGGGGGAGAAAGGAGGGGGAGGAGGAGACTGGGAAGAGAGGACAGAGGGGAACCTGCAGTTAGGCTGTAATATATGAGAGAAGACCTTTAAAAAAGTGAAGAGTTAACCTATGAAATAGCACAAAACCTTTGTCACATATTCATCTAACAGAGGATTCCCTTGTAGATTATATAAGAAACTAAAACACATTAAACAGCAGAAGCACACACACAAGACACATTCCAACGAACTACATCTTCCAGATAGACCAATCTTTAAATAGTCTATTAAGCCATTAACTCATCAATGAGTTAAACCATTGAGGAGACCAAAGACCTCATGGTCCAGTCACCTCTAAAGACCCCCACACAATTGCTCTGGGAACCAAGCCTTTACATGAGTCTTTGGAGAAATATTCCATATATAAACCACAACAGGGATGGACTCCTGTGGCTATGTGTTTCAGGATTTGTTTTTTCAGGGATAGACATGAGGGCGATAACATTATAGGGTAGGAGTTTTAAAAGTAGGAACTAATTCTTATTTACCTGCGTCTTGTCACTTCTAAGGCATGTAGGTCATTTGTTCTTATTACTTAGCCCCTTTGAGCCTCATTTTCCCTACCTATAAAACAGAGGACATGATACTGGAAGTCCCTTCCTGAGTTGTTGTAGGATCAACTGCAATAGTACACAAATACTTGAGAGGAGGGATTGGTACCAATTCCCCACTCAGTTGGTGGTAGCTAACATTATTAGCTCTGTTGAACAAATTCTGCAGGCACCTTGAAGCAAAGATATTCTAATATGTCTGTGTCTACTTCTAATCTCACTTATTGTATTTCTCTTATCCCCTGGGCCATGGTCAGTATTTACATCCTAGAAGTTCTGATGGCAGCATCAGCATTGACTGTGGGACCATCTGGGGGACTTTCTCAGCTGCCCCTTCCTCAAGATGACCATACCATGTGGCCCTCCAGGGACAAGTCTCTGCCAACTAAACTTGGCATGAGACATGTGGGCAGCAGGTCTGACAGGGCCTCTATCCTGGCTGGGCAAGGTAAGCAGGTAGATATTGGCTCCAACACAGGTATTGTCCAAGATGGTGGCAGCCACTGGTATCAGATTTTGCTAATTTTGTCTCCTTCTGGCACAACAGTCTCACACAGCCCTGGAATATATCTGGCATTAGAAAAGGACACACCACCCTCCTAATGTCAACAGGACAAATAAAGAGGTGTTGGAGAGGTGGGAAAGATGGAGAAGCGAAGAGGGGTTTTTGTTCTTGTTCTTATTTGTTTGTTTG
>CABHPQ010148399.1:41870-59031 GCA_902168405.1 Peromyscus aztecus
GGGCGGGACTAACAGAGAGAATAAAAAGAACAGGAAGGCAGAAGGAGTCACTGACTGTCTGCCAGCCGCCACCAGGACAAGCAGCTTGTAAAGATGCCGGTAAGCCACGAGCCATGTGGCAAGGTATAGATTTATAGAAATGGATTAATTTAAGATATAAGGACAGTTAGCAAGAAGCCTTCCACGGCCATACAGTTTGTAAGCAATGTAAGTCTCTGTGTTTCCTTGGTTGGGTCTGGGCAGCTGTGGGACTGGCAGGTGAAAGAGATTTATCCTGACTGTGGACCAGGCAGGAAAACTCTAGCCACAGAAAAGAACTCTTTTTATCTCCCATTTTGGGGCAACTTCCTTCCCAGAGAAAAGTCCTGGTTCAGTTACGAGACTTGGTGTTCAGAAGAAAAAGCTCTCATGCTATACCCAGTTTCCTGCTGAGTTGACCTTTCACCTAAAAAAGAAAATGACATGGCCAAGTTCACCTGTCAAATTCATAAGCCCAATAGGGGCTATTCCTTGCATTTGGGGACAAGTTTTCCCATCTCTTCTAGGCAAACATACCAATCATTTAGTTAAATCTCAGCTAGAAGACTCGCTGGTGCACATGCTCATCCTTCAATGTGGCATGTTTTCTATAAGATTTCTTCTATTTTCCAATCACAGCTGTGCTTCACATTAGAAAAGGTCTGAGCTGTGTTATCACGAAATGTGGGTTTCATTCTGGCTCTGCCACATCATTGATTTGTGACATTGGACAAGTTATTTCCTTCCTTGGGGCTCAGTCACCATATGTATAAAATGTGAATAATACAGCCTACTCTGTGTTTCAGATATAGAAAGACATGAGTTATGTAAATTACTTGATACTGTGTCTGGAGCATCATAAGTGCTCATTAAATGTCCAAGCTATTATTTCATGTAACTGGTTTCAGAACAAATACAGTCACATCTCCTTTAATAGTGCAATTCATCTCTCCAGTTTCCCATGTGCCTGATTACCTGAAAGCCCAGAATTTCCTACTGAGGCCCTTAAATGGTCCAGGACTGCTTCTTCAGCACAAAGGAGGCACTGGCATCACAAATACTTCTCAGAGAGCGGAGAATCCAGTCAGGGAGTGGTTGCCATTGTCTCCTGCCATGCTGTGTAGGTTTGGCATTACAACCTGGAACTAATCTGCTCACTGAGCCCAGCTGTTGCTTTAGAGTTGCCAAGCCTGACACAGTAGTAGTTTTTCCAGGGTGTAGAGATGGAGAACAAGTCAACTTCCATCTTGTGGGGACACACTGATTGTCTAAGATGCCACCTGCAGGCCTAGCTGTCAAGTATAGCACTCCTAACTGTAGGCTGCAGCACTTATTATTGTGCTGTAGTTGGCTAAGTGCTAACTTCTTCTAAGCACCTCAAATGTTGCAAACCACTTCACCTCTTATGCCTATTTTCTCATGTGCAGAGTAGGAAGGATTCTCGTGTTTCACTCATAGGGTGATTGTTACAGACTAAATTTAGACCAAAGCATTCCATGTTATACATGTGTACATGAACACACGTTTATGTGTGTACACATATATAACTTATATATAGAGAGATCTCATATATATGCATATCAAATATTGATGCATGCACAACAACTCAAGCACTGGGCATGGATGCATGGATTCTATACTTAATTTTTGTAACTACTATCTTAAACTGAATAAAATACCCAAAACTTGGTGTTTTAAACAATAGAAATTAAAATTCTTACAATTTTGAAGTAAGGGAGTCCAAAATCAAGGTGCTAAATCATTGAGTTCCTGGCTAGGGCTCTGTTTCAGTTTAGAGACAGCCATCCTCTGTGTGTCTCCAGCGTCTCCCATTATAAGGCAGTGATTTCATCATGAAAGCCACACCTTCATGACCTCATATAACCCTAATGAATTCCCAAAGGCAGTATATTGAAATGGAATCAAACTGTGGGTTATCTAGTGGAGATTAATATTTAGTCTGTAACAATCACCCTATGAGTGAAACACGAGAATCCTTCCTACTCCGCACATGAGAAAATAGGCATAAGAGGTGAAGTGGTTTGCAACATTTGAGGTGCTTAGAAGAGATTGGATTATGAAGTAAAACAGCCCAACTCCATATATTATGAGTTCTTATTTCATTATTTTTAACTAAATCTGGGTGTTTTCATTTAAACATCTTTACAGACACTGTCTAAAGCACATGGTAGCTGAGTGGGGAGTGGTCAGACTGTCACTTGCCAGTCCACTTTCTTTTAAAACCAACCAGTTCTAGCCAGATAATCACTCTGGGCTTCCCAATTCATGGTGGCTTTAAAAGCACAGCTGTCTTCTTTTTTGCAAAAGACCTCATCAAGGTCCACACATTTCATCAAATGAGGTCTAATAACACTGTAATTTAGAAACAGCCGGTACACACAAACAAAGCTAGCTTCCCTGAAAGCTCCAGGACCTGTACCGTCCAAGCAAATGAGCTCCATTCTAACCCAGTGACAGACACTGCTCTTTGTCATTAGACCTTATTTCTGACTTAAAGCTCAAACTCACTCATGCCTGAGGCTGAGAAACAAGAGGATCAGGTTGAGAGACTCAGAACACAAAGATTGGTGACATATGCAATTCTGATGGCAAATGATCTGAATTAATCCCAATGCTTCCTGTGTAGGCTCAGACAAGTTATTAGACTTCGCTGTGCCTCCAGCCCCACCTAAGAAATGGAGGCCTGTTAGTATCTCCTATAATTGTTGGAACAAATTACTTATGTGACACATACAAACACTGAGAACTATGTTTGCATGCATAAAACATGCCATAAACGTAAGTCACAAATAGCCACATATGACTATGAACAATTCATTCAGCCATTCTGACTTTGCTTCCTCATATATAAAAAGCAACACACAGAAAGAAAATCACATTATGAATCATGAGATGTGATTTCCAGTCCTAGCCTCTCCCTCAGTAACTGGATATTGACAAGTAAGTCTGTCTCACTGGGCCTCGGTGTTTCTACCTACAAACCAGGAGACAAGCTCAGACCATCTCTTTAATTCTATCAGTCCAAAGATGTTTGTTTCTAATTATCTTGGAACTTTGCTGGGTAGCAGGGAAGGTGTTCAATACCAACAAACCTTTAAATCCACGTTAAATTGTATTGTTCATATTTAATTACAATTACCTTATGAGGTTGTACCAAATTGGAATATGCTTAAAGTCTCATTTGCTGTTGACAACGCCCTAGGCTAGGGGAAGAATATGGATGAGAACAACTCACATTTCACTGCACTCTGTATTCTGTATTAAATACTTTACATGCTCTACTTCATTCATTTTCTATAGAGGTTCCATGAATTAGATGTAGTCATACCTAAGTATCATCAGGGATTGATTTCAGGACCACTAAATACCCAAGTCCAGAGCACTAAAGTCCCCTGATGTAGTATTTGCATGCATCATATATACATCCTTCCATATATTTCACTTATCTCTACATTATTTTTAATATAAATGCTATAGAAATAGTAATTACACTGTATTCATAGAAAAAATGACAAGCCTGTATACATTCAAAGCATGTATAGATTTAAATAAAAACATTTTCAATCTGCAGTTGGTGCAAGCAAAAGCACCTGCAAGTATGAAGGTTAACATATCATCCTCATTCCCATTGTTCACATAAGGAAACTAAGTCTTGGAGAGTTAAGATATATGTTTAGTTTGCCACAGACAGCAAGTGTTGTGTGTGGGTTTGAATAATGGGCCTTAGGAAGATGATTACTTCTATACACTGGCAGTTATTAATGAGCCTGCTATATGGATGGAAACTCTGAGGTTCAGTTAGCAAATCACATGCCCAAGTTCTCTTATAAATTAGCACCTCGTCCAAGACCAGATCTTTCTTTGCCTTCATCTGGAGTGGGCTGCACTGTGCAGTCTCTCAGACCCACTTGCTTGTGGAATAAATGAATATAAATGAGGGCTGATTTGTATTCGTTTCCAGCTAAGAGGAAGATTTACACGCTCTGCTCACACTTCCAACAACACATCCTCATGCAGACTCTTTTGGGTCTTCAGGAATCTGTCTTCACTCTCTAACTCACTCACTGGCCCTGGAAACTAAGATAATAGCTACATCTGTGGGCACACCAGTGCAAGGATCCAGTAAGGGTCACCGTCAACCCCAGGAAAACAGCAACAGATGCTATTACTCTACCTGGAGTAGAAATCAAAGGCAGAGGCCTTTAAGTGCAGATGGCAGAACCATGCAGGACAAAGCAGGTCACAGCAATTCCAAGGACTGGCAGCAGTTGTAAGAGGCTTTGGAAAATAACCCAAGGAAGTACACAGGCTAATTAAATTTTTTTCTTCTTTTTGAGTTTTGTTTTTGTTTGTTTGTTTGTTTTGTTTTTCTTTTTGGGTTTTCAAGACAGGGTTTTTCTGTGTAACAGCCCAGGATGTCCTTGAACTTGCTTTGTAGACCAGGCTGGCCTCAAAGTCAGAGATCTGCCTTCCTCTGCCTCCCAAGTGCTGGGATTAAAGGCATGTGTCACCACCATCAAGCAAACTAGCTTTTTTAATATAATATTTTTGTTGATTGTTTGGAAATTTTACATAATGAAACCCAATCATATTCGCTTCCCAATCCTCCCAGGTCCACCCCTCAAAACAAAAGGTCGCCCTTGTGACCACTCCCAAGACAAACAAAAGAAGAAGAAATAAAGAAAAAATACCAAGTCCAATTTGTGTTGCCCATATAGCCACTGGAGCTTGGTCAAACTACAAGTGGCCAGCCCCTTAAAGAAAACTGAGTCCTTTCCCACCTCTACCCTGACCAGAAGCACCACCCTCTAAAAAAGAAACAGTCTAGGCAGTAAGCCAGTGAAGTCTACTCTTAAAATTTGTGATAGGAATGCTGATGTGTAACTTTCTAATAATTCATAAAAAAAGTAACAGTACCCAAACAGGGTTGGAGGTAGTATTGAGTTCCTCTTTATAATGTGTCCACATTCATGGGACATTATTTTGCTCTTAAATCTGAGGAAATATTTCTGAATGAGACTTTCAGATAAAATGTTCTGCTCTACTTGAAATAGAAAATAAAGATTTTATTGAAAAAATTAATGCATACATTAAAGAGGGATAAGTAACAGGGCAGAAGGGCCAAATACAAGCCTTAACACACACCGTGAGTTCACCCAATGCTTGCTGAATTGACTGGTGTATTCTTTTAGCTTTTAGATCTTACATAGCTGTAGTAATGCTGGACTGGGTGACAGAATTTATAGTTAAGTAAGTTGGAATCTGCTTCTGAGCAGATCTGTCAGCATGAAAGTGTGGCCATCTCCTCCACTCCTATTTCCTTACACATGTCCATATTTACAGCATTGTCTTGACAAATTAAACTAACCCTATGGGTATTACTTACTTTTGAGTCACTGAAACCACAGTATGTGGCAGAAAACTATTTAAAGGAGGGATGATTTATTTGGGCTCACAGTTTTTTTTTTCCATCCTGCTAGCAAAACATGGCAGAGAAGTTCTGATCGTGGAGGTGGAAGCATCACCAAGTCTATTCATACCACAATGTACAAGAAAGAAAAGACCTGTGCAGGAGATCCAGATAGAACTTCAAAGGCCCAACTCTAATGAGCTTTTCCCTCACAACAGTTCTACAGTCTCCTAAAATAGGCACATCAGTTGGGGAACCAGCATTCTAAGCATGAGCCTTCAGATTCAAACCATAGCACCTATATAAAGTGATTAAGTAGCTACCACATCCAGTGTGGTAGATATAAGCATTTTGTTATTATGAACACAATTCAAGAGAGTGGCTTGGGATTCTATTCATCATCCATCCATGCTATCATTCAATGAGTCTCTTATTTTAAAGGAACAAGTATGGCCTTCCCCTTGAACTGAAGGAAGACTGCCAGACACTTTAGCAAAAGCAAAGTCCAACATGAGCACAGGAGGATGTTACTTCAGACTGAATAATATGCTACTTTTGGGAGTTGCTCAGAAGTTAAAGATTCGAATATTGATGTAGTTAATATGTAGATAATAAAGTCAGGACTCTCTCCCTGAAATGAGATAATCTGACTGATCTCTTCTTAAAAGAAGATTGAAAATGGAACCTAGAAGGTATTGAGATAGGTAAGAAAATAACTTCTTTTTCCTTCTGAATAGTAGACTTTTACAGTTTCTGAATTAGAACAGTGACACTCAAGAATACCCCATTGTGGAAAGAACCTACATGGTCCTTTGGCTATGAAGGTAGCCTAAGAACTACTCCTGAAAGAGCCCCAGAAGGAGGCACACAGGGTGTTCCTGGGCCTGCAGAGCCACATCTTAGAGGTATAAGTCCTTAGTATGTTAATGTGACTTATAGAGATCTTACTTTTCAGATATTAATATAAATAAGAAGATATTTATCTCCTCAGCTGGGAAATCCAGAAAAGCTACTTTGGAGAGGTTATATTTATTTTTATTTCATGAGAATAGATATGTCTGTAACAGACATTCATTTAAAATTTTTTATTGAGTACCTAACCTGAGACAGCTTTACAATATCTGGAAGTATCATTCTTTGCTTTTTTTTTTAAATTTATGCTATCTTGTCTTTTTCCATGTTCTCCTGTTAGATGTCTGAAATTCTTTCTGAAACAAGGCAGGGCATAATTAAACTGTGCAATACCATTGCTGTAGGAAGCTGACACCATTTGAAGAAGCATTAATCATCATTTCTGATATTTGTTAATTTTACAATTTAGGGAGAAGTTTCACCTATGTCATTTCATCTAATTTGAATAGAAACTGCTTGTGGTAAACAGGAATTATTATCCCCATTTTATCAAGAAGAAAGTAAGAGTTTCGTACAGCTAAAAGCTATGTGTAATGTGGGTGGATACTGGGCCCCATTCCACTATAACTACACCTAGTCCAGCTTTCTTTCCATACACAAAGCTGGATTATACCTTACTCATTTTCACATTATACCTGGAAGGTATGGACCACACTTGGAATATGATACTAAAGCTTATGACATTTGCACTGAAGAATTATCAAGAAGATAAAGAGGTTTTATGTTACACCTGGTGGACACTTTTCAAGGGATCTTATTTCCTGGAGTCCACATCTAAGGGGATATTGAAGCAGTGGGCATGAAGCAAGGTACTCACCCTTACATTATTAAACAACAGAGAAAGGATAAAAGGTGAAGGAATCCCAGGAAGACACTCTTACCTGTTGGCTGCCTCCCCCAGCTTCCATTAGATTGGCATCACCGAGAACAATTATGTTTCAAACAAACAGAATCTCAACAAAAAGAAAATTAAATAACAGAGTGAATATCACCTCACAGTACTGGAAATGGGACCTAGAATTGAATCTAAGCATAGAATTATTTTTCTGTTTGTTTGTTTGTTTTCCAGAACTTTCTTTTCTATATTTATGATAATCAGTTTGTGAAGAATTGTACATGGACAGAGACAGGCAGCTCTTTTGTTTCTCTTCAGCACTTCATACCATTATTATTTATATCCACCATCTGAATAATGAGAATGCATGGCATAGAAGCAACATCTTTTGTTTTTTGTTGTTGTTGGTTTTTGTTTGTTTGTTTTTTGTTTTTTTAAGACAAGTTTTCTCTGTTTAGTCCTTGCTGTCCTGAAACTCACTTTGTAGATGAGGCTGACCTCAAACTCAGAAACTCAGAGATTCACCTGCCTTTGCCTCCCCAGTGCTAGGATTAAAGGTGTGGACCACCACCACGTGGCTAGAAGCAACTTCTGAATGCAGGATACAGGTTGGCTCTGGGTACTTGAACATTCTCAGGTCACAGAGAGCAGTAATCGTTCCAAATCTGGAGACAAAAACAATTGATGTAATGTGCTTCCAAATAAAGTGCATTTTATGTGGCATGATGCCTCAATTACCAGTCAAATTTCTCACATCCCATGCATGTCCCTTTGACTCTCACCTTCCTATATGTTAGCCTATTGTTAAGGTACATTTGAGGATAATTTACATCTGTTCACCCTTAACTTTCACCTTGAAGGGAACCATCAAGAACCTCCTTAATGTGTCCCCTTGCCTCAATTAAAGGTGACCCACAATATTAACAGATATTCTCAAAATGGCATTTCCTACCCAAGCTGGTAATTTCTCTGTGGTGAATTACAAAGAAAATGAAAGCTGCTGAAGAAGGTGGCATGCAGGCTTCTTTTTTTTTTAATTAAGAGATTTTCTATTCATTTTACATACCAACCACAGATTCCCCTGTCCTCCCTCCTTCCGACCCCCAGCCTTCCCACCCCAACCTAACCCCCCATTCCCATGCAAGGCAATGTCTCCTCCAAGGCAAGGTCTCCCATGGGGAGTCAGCAGAACCTGGTACATTCAGTTGAGGCAGGTCCAAGCCCCTCCTCCCTGCACCAAGGCTGTGCAAAGTGTCTCACCGTAGGCACTAGGGTCCAAAAAGCTGGCTCATGTACTAGGGACAGGTCGTGACCCCACTGCCTGGGGGCCCCCTAAACAGTTCAAGCTAAACAACTGTCTGGCCTAGTCCAGTACCATGGGGGCTCCCCAGGTATTGACCCACACAGTTCATGCATTTCCACTAGTTTAGCTAGTCATCTCTGTACTTTTTCCCATTATGGTCTCAATGTCCTTTGCTCATAGAATCCCTCCTTGATTGGACTCGTGGAGCTTGGCCTGGCACCCAATCATGGAACCCTACATCTGTTTCCATCAGTCACTGGATGAGGGCTTTATGATGACAGTTAGGGTATTCAGCCATCTGATCACCAGAGTAGGCCAGTTCAGGCACCCTCTTGACTATTGCCAGTAGTCTAAGGTGGGGTCATCCTTGTGGATTCCTGGGAACTTCCCTAGCACTCTGTTTCTCCCTATTCCCATGATGTCTTTATTTATCATGGTATCTCTTTCCTTGCTCTCCCATTCTGTTTCTGTTCCAGGGAATTCTTGGGAGCTCAAGAATATCATCAACAACCAGGCCCTTTCTATTCCCATTCTTCTGGCAGTGGTGGTAGCTCTGTTCTAAGGCTATCCATGAATGTCACAAATGACTGCTGGTATCAGTGAGAATCATACACTCTCCTTATTTGTCTTTATCATGGAGAGAGGCAAATCTCTTCCCAAAGCACAGGATATAATCCTTTGCCAGTGTTTCAAACATTGGTTCAATACTGGTTTAGCTTAGGTTATGGAACCCCAAAATAATTGCAGGGACATCTCACGTCATAATTTTATAAGGCAAATAAGAGGTTACCCTTGGAATTTACCCAGGGATAAAGTGACTTTTTTGAGTCACATGCATTGCATGGCAGAAGAGTAGACACTTGAATAAATCCGGTTTCTGTTGGAAGTCTGGTAAAACTGTAGGGTAGCCAAGAGTTTTCAGTACATGCAGCTTATTTGAAAAGTACTCATAAAACTGGCTTACCTCATAACACTGACCCTCCACACGACCATGGCCTTGGAGCCTTTAACTTTGACTAAATCATTCACCATGTCCCACAATCCCAGTTCTTGTATTATAGGTCTTAATGGATCTAGCCAGGGCAAGCCTCTTGACTTATTCTAGTTTAAAGGCTAAAGGTTCTTTTCTCCTCCACAAAGTAATGGTGATATGTGGCTAAAAATGCACTTCCCATCTATTCTTATTAAAAAGAAAGAAAGGAAAAAGAAACAGCCCATGGAGAATGTTGACATATAGAGAATGCACATCTAGCATAAAGAATTATAAGCAGTGAGGTGAGAGCCCTGAGGATACTATGAACTTTTGACCTAAATTATAATGGAATTTCCCACTAACTTTGGACCTCTAAAGTAATAAGTTGGTCAGCTTTCGATATTATAAATTCATCTTAAGATAAATGTTCTGCTTCTTGCAATAATATGCAGCCCAAATGAGCTAATCAGATGGAATATGTCTAATTACCAGAACCAGGGTGGTTTTTGTCTCTTGTGACTGGAGGTGTTTAGATGGATCTGGCTGACCATCTGTCCAGGAGGCTATAAAAAAGGAACTTCACATTATAAAAAGGAACTTCACATTAATGGGAGGCTAAAGCAACTATTTCTGAAAACTCTTTCAATTCTGATGTGCAAATAGTCTACTAAGCCAAGACAAAATAAAAGATAAGCCAAGCGTGGATAGTACAACATAAATCAAAGTTACTTAAATAAATAATGAGAATATCTTTTTCTAAAAAAGCAGTATGGCAAGGAGACAGTATTAATTCATTCATTTGTTCTTCAACCACTTACTCAATCTTAAATATATGCTAGACACTAGAAACTCAATGACAAACAAAACCAAGAACTTACTTTCATGGAATCTACATTCTGGTTGCTTGGATGTGGTGGGACACACTTGTAATATCAATGTCAGGGAAACAGAAAACAGATTCCTGGGCCTCACTGACCAGTCAACCTAACCTACTTGGTAAGTTCTTAAACAGTGAGAGAACTTGCCTTAAAAAACATATGGACAGTTCCTGAGGATCAACACCAAAGGTTGTCCTGTGACCTCAAGATTCATGCATATATATATATATATATATATATATATATATATATATATACACAAGAATAAATGTATGTAACATGAATCTTAAAAGATCTTGTTAATAAAAACCTGGAGCCAGATATGGGGGTGAAAGCTGAGAGATCAGAGGAATAGAACAAGCCGCAGTCCAGCTCACCTTGCCAACTCCTCAGCTGATCGGGTTTCCATGAATCCTGAGACTGAAAGCTTCTGAGTCATGACACCCATGAGGGTCTCAGTTGAACTGCTTAAAAGCTTCTAGTTCCTGGTCCTCATGTCTTATATACCTTTCTGCTTCCTGCCATCACTTTCTGGGATTAAAGGCCTGAGTCCTTCCCAATCAAAGACATGAGATCTCAAGTGCTGGGATTAAAGGTGTGTGCCACCAAGCCTGGCTCTGTTCCCAGTGTGGCCTTGAACTCATAGAGATTCAGAAGGATCTCTGCCTCCTGAATGCTAGGATTAAAGGCATGTGCTACCACTGCCTGACCTCTATGTTTAATATGGTGGCTGGCTTTTTCCTCTGATCCCTAGATAAGCTTTACTGGTGTGCACAAATAAAATATCACCACACATACATTATGACCACCCACAGAAATTTGAGCATACACTCATATAAATCCACACATACATATGCAAAGGAAGAAACAAAGGAAAGGAGAAAGAAAGTAAGGGAGGGAGAGAAGGAGGAGGGGATGGAGGAAAGGAGGGAGAAATGAATTTCAGAGGGATTTTGGAGATGACTATGTTGGCCACTCCCATCATGGCATAGCATAGTAAGGCCTTGAGAGCAAAGTAGTTTCAAGGGAAGGGCCTAAGGCAGCAGTTATCAACATGTGGGTCACAATCCCTTTGAGGGGTGGAATGACTCTTTCACAGGGGTCACCTAAGACCATCAGAAAACATATATATTTACCTTAAAATCTATAGCAGTAACAAAACTACAGTTATGAAGTAGAAATAAAATAATTTTATAGTTGGGGTCACCACAACATGAGGAAATGTATTAAAGGCTTGTAGCATTAGGAAGGTTGAAAACTACTGGCCTAAGCTATGTATAAGAACTTGAGGCTTGCTTCGGATAGCTGCCTTAAGTTTCTGCTCCTGAACTCCAGCACAGCACTCCTTAATCCCCCATGTGTCTTACATGAGTCTCAATGTGACCAAGCCTGCTCCCCTGGTAGATAAGTGGTAGACTTTGGTGTTTTCTATGTGGTTAACTCTATCAGCATCAGAATTTTTCAGCTATAAAGTCATGTCTAGTCCATATCTAGACTCCGAAGATAACCCAGAGATCCTGAAGGCCCAGACAGGGAATTGCCAAAGGGAACAGAGCTACCAGAGAAAGTCCCCACTCGGATAATGCCAAATGGAGCTATAGGTGCAAAGAATTCATTGACAGCTTAGGTGAGCTACATACACAAGACTCCAGCCTGTGTTAGGTTTTAGTGGGCTTGACCCAGGAACATGGTAGTTTCCGATGTTCTGCTAAGCCTTAAAGATCCACCCCTTCCATAGGTCAGTAAGATTATCTCAAGCCAAATTTTATAATGTTTGTCTTGATGGATTTGGAGATTACTTGGGACCTTAGAATGAAATTGCCTACCTCATGCCTGCCTCACTGCTGTAAGAAAGCTGTGACATTAACATAGATAAGACACACACGCCCATAATATCGGGATTTGTTGACTAACAATAAGTCTACGAGCACCATCAGTTTCATTTGCTTACCAAGCATCTTGATTTACTTGGAAGTCTATGTTTATATTGATCAATTTCTTTATTCCACTCCAGTATTCATTACCAGTACCTTAATTACTAGAACCCTCAAATCACACATCACACCTCAAACAATGATATTATATATTATAGAATTATACAGAAAGACTAATGTTAGCATTCAGACCCACTCCTTAGGGACCTGCCCAGCATCCTGACAACATCATCTTATGTAAAGTCCTCTTTAAGAGAGAACCCCTCCTATTTCCTCTCTCCTGCCATGAGGTAGTGTGTACTACCTCTATCCCTTTCTTCCCTTTTCTTTTTCTCTTCTTCTTTTCTCAATACCCACCCACTTTCACTTTCTTCCCTTCTCCCTTCCCCCAATAAAGCTTTCCACATGGGTGCCATGTCTGCATGGTGTGAGTGACTCTGCCATGCCCCCTCGACCACCGCCCACTGTGTCTGCATGGTGTATCTCCCTCACCTGCCATGGGGCACCTTGGTTCAAACCCGCTAAGACCTCTCTCCCACCATTTTACAAAATTGGATTCCCAGTGTTGCTAGTTTTAACTTTTTATCTAGTTTTAATTTTAACATATTTTTAACCATACTTAACAAAATAAACGTATAAATCTCAAGGTACAGAATGTTCACATAAACCAAGTCCAATTTTTGGGCACCCTGCTTTGTTTCCTTCTCCCTGTCACTGTGTCGGGGCTCAGAGTGACAGAGAGGAAACTTTTAAATAAGCATGCCTGGGTCTAGCAAAGGAAGAGCCATGATCCAACCCTAGAGTCAGCTTTCTAATAAAGAAGAATAGCATAAAACAATTTTAACATTCTCTATATCCAACTCATTTTTGTTTTAGCTCCATGTTTGCAACAAAACTTAATGAACACACCAGAACACATAGACAAAACTTTTCAACAAAACAAGCATACACAACTTTCTCAAGAAATAGACAAAATTTTTCAACAAGACAAACAAAACTTTCCAACCAGAATCAGGCAAGCCACTGTAGCTCATCATGCTGTCCCACTGTAGGGAAAGGAGGACTGGTTAAAGAAACCCACCCTGAGCCTGGAGCCCAAAACTAGGGAAAGATGGCTGAGATCAGGGCAGAAAGAAACACAGTTTGCCTCAGTCAGATCAGAGCCATCTCTGCCCCTGGCCAACTGACTTGTGAAACCAACCAATCACAGAGTAGCACCCTGGCCCTGGGCTCAATGAGATCAGCGCCATCTCTGCCCCTGGTGACTTGTGAAACCAGCCAATCACAGAGCAGGAAGGTAGCTCCCTGGTCCTGGGGCCCAGAATCAGGGAAAGAAACACAGCCTGGGTTTGAAACCTGAGCCAGAGAAATGAACACTTTATCCCCAAACCCAGAACCAAGGAAACATGCCCTGACTCTGAAACTAGTACCAAAGTAACACTCTTGGTCCCTAAAATCAGAGTCAGTGAAAGAAATGTGCCCTGGCCTTAGAAATAGTGCCAAAAAGGCAAGAAAAGCCAGTGAAAGAAACACAGTTTGGCTCTGAAATCAGGGCCATCTCTGCCCCTAGCCCACAAAACTGACCAATACCTGGATGACTCCGCCCCCAAGACATCCTATATAAACAGCCCTGCCTGGTCAGTTGTGGGCTGTTCTCAGGGTAGAGGCAGTTACTCTCCTGGACCCCTCCTTCCCAAATAAATCTCTTTCTCAAAAGAGTTTTGGGTGTGAAGATCTCCATTCACTAGCCAACAGAAGATCCTTGCTGAGACATCTCATAGTGGACAGTGCAAGGAGGAGCTGAACAGATCCTTGCTGGGATGTCCCTCAGTGGACAGAGCAAGGGAGAGCTGAAAAAGTAACACTTTTCTCTGGAGCCAGAGAAGATTGCTACATTTCTGCAGGGGGCTCCCCTTTTGCAGAGAGAAGCAAAAGAAGCAGCATCTTAGGCCAGAGAAGCAGAGCTCTGCTAGGAAGCCCCCTTAAGTGCAGGCTGAGCAAAGCTCAGCTGTAGCGGCTCTCCAGAAGAGGAGCAGGATTGCTATATCTTACGGGGAGACCATCCCCTACCCCACCAGGTATAGCCTGACTCTCCCAAACACTCAGGATACCCTTCCCTGCTGCAGCAGTTCTAGGCCTGACTCTCCCAAGCAGTCAGGATAACTTCCCCTCCAGGGCTGAGATGCCCTAAGTGGCTTGAGGTACCCAGGATATCTTGCCCTCCAACCATCAGGGTCATCCTAAACAGCTCCAGGTATCCGGGATACCTTGCCCTCCAGCCATCAGAGCTGTTCTAAGCAGCTACCTCACCCTCCAGGGCTGCAGTCTCATCACAGCTCCAGCCCGTCTCCTGACTCCCAAGTGGTCAGGATGCCTCTCCCCAGAGTTGCAAAATTCACGGTTTTGGTGCCAAAATCCGGGACCAAACCCACAGAGTTGCAACAAATTTACTTATACCCACCACATTTAAACAGACAGTAGAGAGACATAAGCAGGTCTTCAGAGGAAAGAAAAAGAAATGCAGAATATTTCTAGGTTCCCCAACTGTCTGGCCCAAAGAAATACTAAGGCCAGTCTCACTTCCAGGGTCATGGTAAGAGATATGTAGCCCCACCAGAAACCCGAGTGTCAGTATGGAGTGGAAGGCAAAGCCACATGTGAATGAGAAAGTAGATCTGTTACAGGGAAAGAGAGCAGATCTGCTGCGGGTGGAGCAGGCAAGTGAGGTCTTGGTGTGAAGTAGATACCTTCAAAACAAACACGCCACGCACAACAGTTAGTGCAAGAGGTTTGAAAGCAAAAGAGTGAAGGACTTAGGAGAGGCAGGCCCTGGCCTCATCAAAGACGGCAATGAAGTCAAATGCCCTATCTGTTTTTTACCTTAGTCAATATAGCACCTGCCCATGTGTTCATGTGGTTTTCTACAAGACAAATGGAACACATATGAAACAGATAAACTCAAGCATTCAAAAATCAATCAGAAACAGTCATGCTGTCACCTCAGTCACACATTTTCATATATACATAGGAAATAGACCTTTTTTTAACAGAAAGACAAAGTTTTCCCAAGAAACTTTAAGCTGACTGACTTAAAAATCTGGAAAGAAGAATTTACAGTATAAAAAATGAGCTGCAGAACTGTAGGCATAGACTGAGAGACATCCAGGTGGGAGAAAGCCAGGAAGGAGCAGAAGATAAGGGAGGCATCTAGTGGGATAGAGCCCAAGAAAAGTGAACAGGACAGACAAAAGGGGAGGGATGGGAGCACACAGCCCAAGAATCTTTGGATCTACTGGATTGGTGCCAGAAGTTGCAAAGATAGGGGGTATGGGACCAAGTCTGACTGTACAGGTAGATGAGTTTAGAAGCCTTTAAATAGGGTATTAAGCATAGTTGTTTGGTGGTAGGCTTATTTCCCATGAGTGAAGCAGAAAATTAGGGCACAAGCTGCTGAGTGATTTGTCAAACATAGAGCAAGGGCCCAAAGGACGCTAAAGTCTAAGAGATGAGACAGCACAGGCTGCTTCAATATTTCATCAAACAGAGAGCAGGGGCCAAGAGACACATGGTTGCCCTGTACTGGGACTTAATGGGTGAGGCCAAGAGGTGAGAAATCATGGTCAAGACAGATGAATCCTCAGTCGTGGGAAATGACCAGAATGGCAGCTTACTGATTGTGATGGTGTGGGATGAAGTGAACGCTGAAGGTTCCAGGGATTCTAGTGCATCTCAGACTGCCAGCAGGCAGAAGACAGCACCTAAAGGGTCTCTATTGAGCATGGCACCAATTTTGTAAAATGGCAGGAGAGAGGCCTTGGTGGGTTTGAGCCACAGTGCCCCATGGCAAGTGAGGGACATACACCATGCAGACACCGCACCCATGTGGAAAGTTTAATTGGGGGAAGGGAGAAGGGAAGAGAGGAAAAGCAGGAGGGGACTGAGAGAAGAAGAAGAAGAAAAAGAGAAAAGGGAAGAAAGGGATAGAGGTGGTACACACTACCTCATGGCAGGAAAAATAGGAAGGGAGAGAGAGAAAATGGGGAGGGGTTCTCTCTTAAAGAGGACTTTACATAAGATGACATTGTCAGGACACTGGGTGGGTCACTAGGGGGTTGGTCTGAATGCTAACAACTAGGAAAGGGAGAAGTTATATAGTATTTAAAGAAACAATACCAAAGTCAACCCAAAGAATCACTGCTAGGGTCAGGCAGAAGTTGCCAAACACATATCCAATTACGGAGAATTGGCAGAATGTGGAGCTGCCAAGTGAGGATCTAGATATCTAAAGTTCCCAAGTGGGAAAGTCAAGGCAGCAATAGTCTGAAGGGAACAGAATTGGGAGGTCATCACCTTGGTAAGTCTCCTAGGCAGGGTTGTGATATATGACAAAGTGACAGGTCAATGCTGTCACTGTATTAGTGGCCCCTTCAATTGTATGTTTTAAGTAAGAGGGTGCATTACTCATTAATCTGGTACAATTGATAAGCTCACATGCCTAGTTTCTCTGATATTTTCTTGAAAAATACGTATGTCCACGTACTCCTAATTTAATTTGATAAGTTCACAGGTGGTCATTTTTTTTAATTTTATTTTATAATTTAATTTAATTTTACATATCAGCCACGGATTCCCCCTCCCAACACCCCCCCACCGCCTTTCTCCCAGTCCAGCCCCCATTCCCATCTCCTCCATGGCAAAGACTCCCCTTAGGATTGAGTTCAACTTGGTAGATTCAGTCCAGGCAAGTCCAGTCCCCTCCTCCCAGACTGAGCCAAGTGTCCCTGTATAAGCCCCAGGTTCCGAACAGCCAGCACATGCACTGAGGACAGATCCCGGTCCCACTGCCTGGATGCCTCCCAAACAGATCAAGCTAATCA